>JAMQGT020012472.1:0-142991 GCA_024447675.2 Pterophyllum scalare | reverse complement strand
TGTTGTGCCTGCGTTCAGTTACGTATTGCTCATTGGAGCATTTGGTGCGCAATATTATCCTGACATGCTGATGAATCTTCACAGTCGACCTATTTACTGCTTTCATGCTCATGTGAGATTAATCACTTCAATTTCTGTCTCTCATGTGTTATCAGGTATCCAACAATAAATATCCTGCGATCCTTGAAAACTAAAAAGTTCCTTTTCACAAAGATTTTAAATTTAAGTTTTTTTTTAAGTTAGTTTAACTTAAAATCTCTCATACCAGGATTATTTATTACACGCATATTTTCATGTTTAAATCCAATGGTAATCATCAGTATTATAACACTTATAGTTTTTTCAACTTGTGCAAAGACATTGCCTATCACCACTTTTCTCTCTCTTATTTTAATTTTTTAATTAGAGCATATTTTTTTCATCCCTTGGTTAAAGACTATTGAAATACCTTCACACATGCAACTACTGGGTATTTATTTTTGGAAACACAAACAAACACACACAGGCATTATCGCCACTGCTAAAGTTCCTTCTTTTCTTACTAAAAGTGCATCCGTTCTGGCTGGTGGCAATGTCTGTCGAGCAGATGAGAGGATTTGTTGCCACAGTGATGAAAACGGCGATCTCTCAGCTTTCACCTTGACACTTTAGCCTCCTTTGATGTGAACAGAAAGAGCTACGATTGCTACTTCTCTCTTTTCCACACACAAACTTTCTAAGAGAGGCCGATTCCACTTTGTCTGCCTCAGCATTACTTTACGTGACCCAGCGCCACGGTTTGTTGGCAGTTTTAATGAGCTTGGTTTATGTGAAGGCTGAGGTTACCTTTACTGGAACCAGGGCCACGTGTCTCACACCTCTGATGGGCTCACATAACGCTTTCAGATAACCCTCCTGATCCACATACGTCCACCAACACTTTGGAGTTTTATTGCTCTACTGCTGAAAATGAACTCAACTGTTCCCACGCCTGCATTTGTGATGTCAGTCTTACAGTAGAGAAGTGACTCACAAGATATTATCTCAAAGGATCAGTGAACTGAAGCACTTTTTCAAAACATGTCAGAGTTGCTTCCTCTTATGTGGCAACAGCAATATAAATCAAATTTCACCCCTTGCCACTTGAGTTTTCCTGTCATGTTTTACTTCAGAATGAAGGGAATTGTGTTGCTTTCTAGCTGAGAGTCTGTCTAGGTTCTCAGTCATCCAGGTCACAGTAGTATCTGAAGCTTGAGGCGACTGAACTTCTTTTTGTTTCTTGAATCATTATACACCTGCCTGTATTTTTAATGTTGTGGCTGATTGGTGTAAATTAATAAAGTTGTAAAGCTATCTAAATTTGAGAAACGGTCAAATCAGTAAATACAGGCATCCCTGAGACTTAGCTGAAAATGTGCCATGCACACTCAATCACACATGATACTTAGCTATAGCTAATTATGTTCACAGCGTGTCAGCTTTCACATACGATTTTTTGGCAAGACAGCCATTGCGACTGGCTCTGTAACACAAAACAGTAAGATTTGCACATTAGGAGCTGATTATGTCACCGCAGGGCAATGACAAATTGAAAAGTTACTGTTATTATTGCTATTAAGGATTCTCAAAGCAAAAATATACAAGGTGTCCAAGAAAACTGACATAATTTGAGATGTGAATACCTGCGTAAATGCACGTCCAAACGAAATTAAATAGGCTTCATGTTGAACAATACAAGATTTATTTATCAAAATTACCATAAATACCTGGGTCTCTCCACCATTTGGTTTGAGAACTGAAGGAGCCTTTCAGATGAGAGGTGAAACGTCGTCAAGAAGAAGTCCAGTCGCCTTTTTCAAGCTCCAGAGATTTCTAGCTGAGAGTTGAATGAGTACACTGATGCTACTCGTGTGTGCCAGCAGCTGCACAGTTTAGCATGAAACGGGAGCAGGTAGAAACAGTCAGCAAGACTCTGGATATCACTGCACCTGGTCAAAAAACAATACTGCACAAAACCCACTGTAAAACAACAACAAATTATAGTACTGTGCAAAAGTATCGAGCCACCCCTCATTTCTTTATATTTTGTTTCCAAGGAGCCAGACATTCTTGTTGTTTTAAAAAATGGTCTTTAGCAATATTTCTCCAGGCTTTCTGAAGGTCTTCCAAAGTTTTTCTGTGGCTGCTTTTTCACTCATTTTCAGTTCGTTTTCAGAGGAATGCTTTTTTTTCTGTTAGGCCACTTAATACTGACCCATGACTTATTCAAGCACAAAAATGGCACTTAAATTAAAAGATGAACCAGTGTTCTGTCTACACAAAACAGACAGCCAATTTCAAATTGAATCTTTGTAGTATTAGTATTTTTGTAACAACAAGGTTATTCCCCCAAACTTGTTATATCTCAGCATGGTGTGCAGTGTGTCCTTAAGAAAATTGCAAGTGTCTAGGCAACAGGCCTTATGGAGTGATGAATTAATCAATAAATCACTGCACACATTTCCCCATTTTCCTAGCAAAAGATTAAGAAATGAGTGATGTCTCAAGACTTTCGCACATTGTTGAATATGTGAGCTTCACACATGCAGGTTTAGCTTTTCTAAGCTAAGCTAAGCATACAAAAATGACAGCAGAAATCATCCATTCTTATGTTATTTTAGTCAAGCAGCATTTTAGTCTCATTTTAGTTTCAGAGCTCTGTGCAATGTTCAGTTTGAACTGAAGCCCCCAACAAGAAGTTATACTTCTCCCAGATTTAGCTTACTTTTCTTTTTTTCCTCATAATGTCTTCACAGGAGCAGGTTTTGGTGCAGGATGTCACACTTGCTGACATTTTCACCGAGCAGGAGCAAATCTCAAACATCAGCCCCTCAGGTGAGTCTACACACCTGTGAGCCCTTTGGGGCCTCCTGCCAACAGATGGTAGAATCACAGGCAGCTGCCTCTGGCATCTCTGTTTTAATCCAAAATGGCCCTTTTTAAAAATGTAACACCACAAATAAGATCAGTTTTGAATCTGTGTTGAGTCATGTCTAGCAGCTGTGTTTCTGAATCAAACTGACTTACAAATGGTCTTTAGCACCCATGGACTTTAAGAATAACTTTCAAAATTTCTTATTAGGCAATGCCTATTACATAAAAGTTAAACTACTACCAGGATAAATACTTAAACATGCAGCCTGCCCTTCAGAGAGAGTTTTGACATATTTTACTATTTGACCAGGTTCTAAATAATAAAGATATTAATAATAAAAAAAGATGAGACACTTCTCTGTTTACCTAAGGGGATTCCCAGAAAATATTTATATCTTTATTCTTTGTTTAAAATGAAAATGGAGACAAGGATGTCACCCGTTTCGCAACAGTCAGTGTATTAACATTTCCAAGGAAGTCTAGCCAGTCAAATCACTGTGATGATGATCACACCACAGACTGAAGAAGGCACCTGCTTCAGCCAGGAAGAGAGCAACTCCTTCAGCCTGAGGACTGCAGCTGTGAACAGGAGGCACAGCGCTGATGGGATACTCAGCTCAAGATCAGGACGAGGGCATGTGGGACTCTGACCGTTTCCGCCCGTACCATCAGCATTTCAGCGATGGACCTGTGACAGCTGCAGGGCGCCTCCAACAGTGCTCTTCTTCCTTCAGCAGTCTGCAGGAGGTGTGCATTCCTGACAGTCACAGCAGCAAGATGCAACCATCCTGGGACCAGTACAATGGCAGCATTCAGGTCTCTATACTTATGGTACACTCATTTTTATCCCCGCCTATTAATAAAAGTTTATGCAGCTAAAAGCAGCCTGATATCAGGAAGGCAAAGAAACAAAGGATGCACCACATTACAGCACAAACACCCTTATGGCTGCACATACTGAAACCAGTAATTACTGAAATTCAGCATTAAAGCAGTTATAATGCAATCTTGAAAGCTTCTCCAAACATTTTCCTTTTATTTTCTTGTTTTTGCAGAGCTCATATCCAGAGCTACCAGCAGTACCCGTGGATGCACCCGGCTTTCAGAGCTATACGTCCTACAGCTCACTGAGCCCTCAAGAACAGGTGAGTATGCTGCTTCAGCCGTGGAGAAAGACAGGATATTTGACATGAGTGATATCTTATATTTGGATTTCTGATTTTTAGCATGTCACAATGTGTGCACACATTGGATTTCAACACATGCAAAGGGCTGTATTTTATTAACTGTCATGCCATGATTTTTTCTCTGTTTTATAAAGGTTTCTTCTAGACTGTACCCTAGCAATGAGCAGTCCAGCAGCCCCAAATATGCTTTCTCCAGTCAGTCACACCAGGATGGCACCATGCAGTCTATTTTTCCCAAGCCCATTTACTCATACAGGTAGCACTGCTGCACATATTTATATTTTTGTCTATTTAAATTTTTTTTTAAAATTTACCATTACTTATGTTATAATAGCAGTGTAGATACCTTAAGTGATTATACAGTACCAGTCAAAGACTCGGACACACTCACTCAGTGTATCCAAACCTTGGTCTGGTACTGTATCTTAAGAAAAATATTGCAATTCCAGTGCATACGTTGGTATCTTCATTTAAAATAAAATCCTGTTTGTTGTGGCAGCATTTTGATTTTCATGGCTCTGAAGAACAGCAAAACAGGAAGTCTCCCAGTCAGCGAGATCTACAGTTTCATGACTGAACACTTCCCATATTTCAAGGTACTGCAAAATTATTATTAAATCCTTTACTTAAAACAGGTTTTCTCATTGAGAGCGAGGTTTATTTGTCAAGAGACAGCTGGCAGTTTAAGAGTAGACAGACTGGTACATGATACAATACACATGTTTACAAATTAAGAAAGCAGAGTATTCAAAGTATACAATTATTCCTTGACACTGAACTGAATTGCGGGACTTCATTGTTATGTGGTGGTTTATTAACAGCAACCTGACTGTTATTCCATGTTTTTAATGATCCAGATGGAACAATGTGTGTACAAGTGTGAAATGTTTTCATTATTTGGAAGAGAGAAGTTAAGTATTTCATAACTAAGGTTTCACTGCTATGCACAAATGTAAAGCATGTTCTTGTTTTCTTTTTAAATTTTGTTACTTCACTGTAAGATTCTGGGAACCATGGAAATCCCTGTACAATGGACAAGCCAGAAAACCAATATAAAACCAAAAACTGACATAATTCTGTAGTGGGAATCACTTCATGGACATTTCTGAAAACCTTTGCTGCTCTATCAACAAATTAAAAATGTAGGCAAAAAACAACGTCTTGTGGATTAACCAATCAAAATGAGCATTCCTCTTTGGAAACCAGATGCTGCACCCTCTGGGCTAAAGAGGAAAGGAAGCATCCGACTTGCTGTTAGTGCAGTTCAGAAGCTAGCATCTGTGATCAAACGGTTCATTTTATTACACATGGCACTTCCTGTTAATACTGAACAACACTTAAGGTTTTTGAGTAGCATGCTGTATGCTGTCATTGAGAAATCGAATCCAAAAACCACATTTTGCACTTATTTCCTGCTAGAATACAGCAGGCAGTTCAGACCCATCAGCCATGGAAACATTTGGAATGAAATGACAAAGGCCCTTTTGAGCCTACACAATATTTACTCTCCTCAGTTGTCAAACACCTACAATATTATTAAAAAAAGCATCGCATCAACATTTCTGGTAAGAAGTTATGAGTAAAAGATAACTTATGGTGACAGTTACTCCCATAAAATCCCTTTTTTTTTTTAAAGCCACAGTGTGCGACACCTGTAGATGGGTTGCTCGGGAACAGTCAAATCTGATGTAAAAACAAAGATATATAAGCAATTCATTTTTATAAAGTAGTTGTCAAATGTAACTATGTTAATATGAATGCCTTTGTGCATTAATATTGATAAATGAGGCAGCTGCAAGGTTGGACCTTGGTTTGAACCCTTCGCATGACAAATGCTTTACATTTTCCAGCCGATTCCAGCTGTGTACAAATCAGTTCAATAAGTTCAGAGTAACTTCTGGAAGGAGCTCAAAGACTTGCTGCCATTCATATTCAAGCAAGCACCTTATAGATGGCTGTTTTCCAAACAGCTGCCTAAAAAAAAAGAGAGTTAAACATAGGCTGCAGGGCTCGAAAATACATGAGACAGATGATAAAAGTGATATTTGAAGAAAAGTCGGGTTCATTTTGCAAAAGCTGTTTTTAGATACGTCTAAATACTTATCATTGCATCACTTATGTTCAGTTCAGTGGACACTTGTTATGGCATGCAGATACCTTTCACTGCCAGAGCAGATGGTGGCAATATTAATATACTGTATGATGTAATATTCCCTGCAGGGTGGACCGAGTGCCCCGATTTTATTGGATGGTTCACAATTAATTTATAGTTGCTCTCAAGATATTTAAACAAGAATGTAACACATGCAGCGAAAGACAATCAGGCAAGTGAGGTCGGGTTTTTTTTTAAAGTCATGCTCAAGATGTGGAAAAATACTGTGGAAATTATAAAACTTTGTTGATTTTTACGCATTATACTATAATGAGTTTGACTTTTGGAAATTCTGTATGGATATTCATGTTCCCAACACAATCAATCCTAACGACATTCTGGCAGTCAGGCCAACCTTTGAATTTATCCAATTTGTTTAAAGTGATTTGAGGTGTCCTGGCAGCTGAGGTAACTTAAGAATAGCTGCTTGAACCCATTTCATACATATCTCCTGCATTTGCCTTTTCCTTTCTGCATTCAGACAGCTCCTGATGGATGGAAGAACTCTGTGCGCCACAACCTGTCCCTGAATAAGTGCTTTGAGAAGGTGGAGAACAGGAACGGGAGCACATCTCGCAAAGGCTGCTTGTGGGCACTCAATCCAGCCAAGGTGGAGAAAATGCAGGAGGAGCTGCACAAGTGGCGCCGCAAAGACCCCATCACTATTCGCAGGAGCATGGCAAAGCCAGGTGGGTCCTGCAGGTATCCAGTGTGAGAAGTTGTAGTGCAGAAACTCAGGTTATTCAGAATTAAATTTTACCAGGAATTTCTTAGTGTAAAATATTTTTCTGCTACTTTTAAATATATCAAAGCTGGATGCCTATTTTACTTTTCGCTTTTTCTACAGAAGACCTTGATAGGCTACTGGGAGAAAGACCGGAAAAACTCAGGTCATTGCTGCCTTACACTAAATCAGCCTCATTAACCAGAGCAACGCCTGTCTACAATGCTTGTACCCCAGCTGAACTTCGCCCAGCATGCCAGCCCATTCACCGGTCACAGTACGCTCACGTTCAACCTCAGCAGCCCTGCTATCTCCCCCCTTCTGCCACACACCCCAGCAACTCATTCGCCCTGTATTCACCCAGTGGACAGCAGCTTGCAGCTGGTGTCCCATCGGCCACGGGATGTCTGAGCTCACCCGTGGCTGGAAAGATGCCGCCTGTTTATGACGATATTCTCCAGTCTGAGTACAGTGTTGGGCCCAGGAGCATGCAGGACTTGCTGTTGGAGGGAGACACCAGTTATGATATTGACATGCTCAACCCCAGTCTGACTGACCTGCAGCTGCAAGGTAGGAAAGAGACACAATGATGGATACAAAAACAAGTAGGGAAGTGGGGGTAAATGATGCTATAGAGTGCACAAACATTTGCTCAGCTTGATCCAATTTCTGCAGCTATTCACTTCAGATACTGATAAAGAGGTGATAAGAAAATGAATCTTAAAGATATTTGAGGTTATTTAGAAACTGTCTTAGTTGCATAGTTTGGCCACCAGAGAGCACTGATAAGGTGATTTTTTTCTTGCTTGGTAGAAAAAGCCCATCATAATCCTTCAAACAAATTTATTCCCATAAAGCTGTGAAGCATTGTGGTTCACAGTCACTTGTTCGTTATTACTTCTGTGAATCATTTTGTTGTATTTGCCATTTTATAGACTTTTCCAAATGTAAGAGTTCTTTGGCCTGCAGATTTATTTTGAGCTTCTGTTTACTTACTTGTTGAGGCTGGTTCTCCTCATTTTAACTGCCAGTGAGATGAAAAATACATCCAAAAACAGATCAGATAAAAAACAAACAAACAAAAAAAATCCCACAAAAGTTGCTTTTTTTAAAAAGTAAAGATTTAATTAAACAAAAAGAAAAAAGAAATATAAACCTTAATTACAAAACTGATAAACTAAGGAGAAGGGTTGCAAACATGACCTGTACTGCCAGCAGGGGATGATTTCGTACAAACCCATGATGGTCAGTCAGGAGATATGGGTGGCCTTGTTGTTCAAGATAGAAGGAACATCTTAAACGAAGCTTGGAAACAAAATGGATTTACGAAAGGTCATTGAGAGCAGAGGAGATCAGCGATCTGCTGTTTTAACTGTAAAATACCAGGAAAGCAAATTGTTGTGAAAGTGCAGCATCCCTCCTGAATGATGATTGGTGGCGCTCTCTAAAATACACCCCGTTTCTCCTTTCTGCAGGTAACCTGTGGGAGGAGCTGAGGGAGGACAGCCTGATGACAGAGCCACAAGTTAGCACAACCTCATCTGCTACCTTTGTCCCGCAGGACCACCACATCCAGAGCAGCTGCTTGCATGTCACACCTCCTGTCAGCCAGATAGCCGGCAGTCGTTGTAAAGCAGAATATGAGGATGGAGAAGCAGGACAACATTTGGAACAGCACGGCTGTTTGAACGGACTGCATCCTGTGGTTTATTCAGGAGTGGAGAGTTTGGCTGGGTATCTGACCTCCTGCACTACATCCATCTCCTTAATGTAAACCTTTTTCTCTTTGGATTTGATGTACCATGTGGTTCTGAATGAGGAATATAGTTGCAAACAGTTTCATGCTACAGTATTTGGTGGTTATTTAACCCATCTCTGCAACAGACTGTTGAGATGGGTTGTTGAGATTTTCATTGCATGCACAGTCACAGTTCAGCTTATAGGAAAGAAGAGCTCTTGTTGGAACACACAATAGCTCCTGGTAAATCAGTAGTATTCAGTACTAGAGTAGATGTTTCTGGCACAAATCACCTACTTAAAGTGTATTGAGTAGAGGATAAACCTGAAGGGGTCAAAACTCCAGCAACTGCTTCATTCGGCTTATCATAAAGAAAAAAACTGACCAACATGCTGATGAAGGCCATAAATGCATCACTCAAGCAGTATCATTGTTGCTGGAGTTTTTGTACCTCTTCATAACTAGGCAATGACAAAGTTTGATAAGCAGGAGATAAAAATTTAAATGCTTGATGAATTAAAACTGTAATTAAAGTCCTTATAAAGAGCTCAAGTTAAGTATATATTTTTGAATGCATCTATTTATTTACCCCTCCCAAACTGTTTTGTCAGTTTGACTGATTTCAAAACACTGATATTTTTGTTGTATCCAAGTATTTTTAAGTTGTTTGAGGAATATCTATTTTATCATTTGTAAAGAAAAAGTAAAATAAATACATTCCCAGTATTCAAATAAATGTGAATAAGCCAACTTTTCATGAGTCAATGTCTGCACGTTCTAGATTTTTATCAGCTTTTAGTTGGTTAATATAAAAAAAATAAAAACTTCCATGTCGAATCAGAAAATAAAGCCAAGAGCAGTTATTTGGCTGCTTACATATTCTATAATTAATCATTTTCCTAACTAACTATGACTGTACTATAACAACTATAACTACAGTTTGAAGCAATGTAAAACGCAGCTTACAGTTAAATGCAGAAAGGTTTATCTCACTGTTGGGCTCAGAGCATCTCTGTTTTTGTTCATCATCTCACAGAATTGCTTTGAGTCACAGCAAACAGCTGTTTTCAGTAAATGGCTCTAAAAATCTACAGTTCACTCTCGGATTGGCAACAAACAGCAATCACACGAGATAAACCTTTTTCACAGCAGCCGTTTTGACTTGAAATAACAGGCCGGGTAAGGCAGGTGTTACAAATCACATTAATGAAAGCTCTGTATCTAATCAGAACAGCACCAAGCTTCATTAATGTGATTAGTAACACCTGCTTTTACCTACTATTATAATGTAGGTCTGTTATAAACTAACATGTGAACACAGTTAAGGAGATAGACATTTTTCTCAAGAGCTGAATATCCTGCGAATAATAAATAGTGGAATTAAATCAGGTGGTTGGAAATATGACCTCACATGAATGCTAATGTTGCTCTGGAAGGTTTCCATGGCCTCTGAATGACCAAAAAGACCATCACACAGACTCTGTGTATTGTATATTAACTGGTTTCAATCAGCACATAATGCACTAAGAAAAAGAAAAAAGTATTAACAAGTGATTTCTAATAAAAATCAATGATGCAGTGGGAGGTGTAAGGGTAATGGTGCAATAAGAATGTTGCCACAGAAGAGGGCGGCAAAGATGTTTTGTTTTGTGCCGGTGCCCTTGCGGATGCAACCCCAAAGGGGATTTGTGTCTCTGGCTTGAATCGACTCAGCGACCTTTTGCTTGCCAAATGAATGCGTTTACCATATTAACCCCTTTAAAAGTAATGAAATTAACACAATAGTATCATCTGCACAGTTAATAAAAAAAAACAAAACAAAAAACAGCAAATATCAAGGTCCCACAAAAATCCCATATTTTATTGCAGTGATGGAATTCTGGTTGTCAAAACTTTACATACTTATGCGTAAAACATTTATCGTAATTAAAGTATACACAGTGCTCAGTACTACAGAGATCGTACTGGATATCAAAATTGGTATCTGACTTTTGGCTAATGTAACTTTCTGACACTTCCAAAATGGCTATTTATTTAAAAATACTTTTCACATACTGCAGTAGTAGTAGTATTACTATGAACATGAAAACATATGACAACAAGTGACACATTCACAAAGACGAAGTACACAGTGCCTTCATTCAACTGAACGATGGCAGACCATGGGAGGAGGACCGAGTCATTCAGATGTGCGCTACTACAAAGATTAAAAACCTCGGAAGTAAAAATGTAATGAATCCTATACAAACTATATACTGTAAATATACATCTGGATGAATTTATTTTCGTTGTTGTTGTTGATCTTTTTAGGGCATTTTAATTTCCTTCTTTGTCTCATTCTGTGTTTCTGCCTTGTCTGCTTGACTTCTGTTTCTCTTCCAAAGCACACAAAATAAAAAAAAAGTTTTCCTGATGAAAAACTGGAACCCACACATACAGACTGAAATCAACACTATGTACAGACACTGCATGTGTTTGCTGCCCACACACTCACTCACGCACGCTGATGAAAACTGAGGATAAAACTGGCAGAATTCAATGTTCCTGCAAAAAGAGGCAAAAGGAGGAATCTTATTGGCCAGGCAGCTGAGTACCTGAATGGAAATGCATGAAGCTAAGAGGAAGGGAGACAGGAGTGTTTAATGCCAGTGATTCGTCCATCAGTTCATCTGTTTCTGGTCCTGAAGTGATAGCAGGATTATGGAAAATGTCTAGAACAGGAGGAAGAAAGAAAGGGTGGAGGGTTGCAGGATGGACATCTTCCTATGGCCCTCCACTGTAGGAATAATCTGCCTTGTTGTGCATCACCAGCTTGTTGTCCACAAAGTAGAAGCTGTCAGACTGCGTCTCATAAGGGTGCAGGATCATCTCATGCACTGAGAGACAGAAATAGATAACACACAGAATTTTGAAACATCAAATCGATGTAAATATGGGGGCATTTGTCTCGAGTGTGTTGGAGTATTGTGCTCGGATGTGTGTGACACTTACTCATTTCCTCGGACAGTGTGGGGAACTCGTAAATGTGCTCACACGTGTTCTTGCTGCTGGGCATGCAGAAGCCAAACTCAAAATCAAAGCTCTTTAGCAGTTGATCGCGGAAATAGTGTTTTTCAATCATACGGAAGTTGTTGATGGGGGTGTCACCAACCGTGAACTCCACTCTGGAGAGACACAAAGAGAAAAATAAATCCACCAATTTGTAAGCAAATGAAAAAGTTGGAACTGGGTCATGTTTACAACTGTGTAGCATCCCCTCTTTTCTTTAGAGGATTATAGGATTCTAGCTGCTCAACTGTCCTGGGCCTTTGTCATATTTTTGTTTCATGATGCATCAAATGTTTTCATTTGGTGAAAGGTCTGGACTGCAGACGGGCCAGTTCAGCACCCAAACTCTTCTACTACAAAGCCATATTGTTGTAATTGTTGTCTGTCAGTGATGTCACTGACAGACCTTACACCGAATGAAAACATTTGATGCATCATGAAACAATCCACCCTGGATTTAATGCAGGGCCCAAAGATCATTGCTCTCTTGTCTTATTTATTGTTTACTGTTATATTTTTATATTCTTTAGAGCTCTCCATCACCCGTTCCTCTGATAATGCCTCTGATTGAAGCAGCAATGCTCAATTGATCAATTTTTATTGGGAATAGCAGTCAAATGACACATCAGATGCCTGAAACCTGCACTCAGTTTCATGATGAGCACCACTCAGGAGCACTGACAGCTATTTGATGCCTTGACTCAGCAGGTGGGCTGGGCCGTTCTGCATGTTCACACTCATCCTTGGCAGCCTGCTGCCCGACACCAGAGCCTACACACATCCTACTTCCGGTATGTTTCCTCTGTCGGAGCAGCAACATTGACCGGATGTCACTGCAGTACACGCCACATGTCGACTTACGTGGCTCCAACCTGCCGCAGCTGTAGGAAAGCCGGGGTGAACTGGTATCGGACAAAACGGCCGGCGTTGGGGTCACACTGCTTTCTACTGCCCGCTAAAGATAAGATGAATAAAAATTAAAAAACAGTCAGCTTTTTGAGTTTGATCATTCCTTCATTGCACAGTTCATTATGTGTGCAGGCCTTTCTATTAAACTGAGCTCCGGAGCTCACCTGGTGTTGGAGGTTTAGTAATCTCAAAGAGGACTGTCCCCGTTTCCATGTCACGGATCTTAAACCTGGTGAAGTCGATCATGTGGACGTTTTCTTCTGGAGAGCAGAGGTAATCTGGAAAAAAGTGAACCAGATGAGCCTCAAGTTATTCTGTTTTTTGTGCATGATAAAAACAAAACAAAAAAAAAAAAAAACTGTTAATTAATCATAGACTTCTGTTACACTCCAAGAAACAGTCATATCTGTTGTTACTGTCAGGCCCGAAACTGTCTCACATTCATAAAAGCCAGCTCTGTGAAGAATAGACATCACTGTAACGTCACAGCAGTGCCTGAAAAGCCATTTTTAAATGTTTTATCTCCCTCTGTGCTGAGAGGAGGCACAATACAAAACTCCCTACTTCAGCTGCAGCAATGAAAGCCTAGACAGACGCTCAGGTCACACTGAGCTGAGTGAATTGTCTGGCTCGCTCAAGGGGGATAGACACACAAAGCAGAAACTAAACACGTTACTCTAAGTTTCTAAGTTTCAAAGCAAGTCACAAATCTCTTCTATGCTTGTACTTATGTGCACTGAATGATATACCCAGAGTCTGGTTTGAAAACTGTGGTTAGGTAATCTCCTCCTAATTTTTTTTTTACGATTAGTTTGAGTATGCATATTAAAAGAGACAGTTGTAAAATAAAAAATTCATTTACAAACTGTAGGTTTGTAAACTGAGGTTAATATCACAAATATTTGTGTTATTATCTCAAAATTTTGAGTTAGGCACCTTAAATTTTGGCTTACTACTTCAAACCTCTAAGGAAATAACTTCAAGTTATTCCAATTCAGTTTTATTTTATTTATATAGCATCAATTTAGCAGTAACATTTGCTTCAGGTTTTATATTACCTTGCTGTATATTGCAAGGTAAAAACCTTATATTAGAGAGAAACCCCCAACAATCTGACAATCCCATATGAGCAGAACTTGGTTAAAGTGTGAAGGAAAAACTCCAGCAGAAGCAGTATCAGCAAGTGGCAGCCACTGGCTGTGGCTGGTTTTTGGGCTGAGGAGAAAGAGAACAGAGAGGAAAAAAAGAGCGTAGGGAGACAAGGACAGTACTATGGGAACACACTATGTAAACACATGGGGAGTGAAAAAGGGGATTGGAGAAGAAATGCTCAGTGCATCATGGGGAAATTTATAAAGCCTGCAGAGTGAAGTGCTCTGTTGGGATAATATGGTATTGCGAGGTACTTAAGATGTGACAGCCCTGATCATTCAAGCTTTTGTATGTGAGGAGAAGGATTTTAAATTCAACTCTGGATTTGACAGGGAAACAATAAAGAGACGCCAATATGGGAGAACGATCTCTCTTTCTACTTGTTGTTATTCTCACTGCGGCCTTTTGGATTAACTGAAGGCTTTTCAGGGAGCTTTTAGAGCCAGCCACGGAGCAACGTTATAACATACAAACAGATGTGAAACTGAATGTTAAAAATAATGGAAAGTGTTTTAAGTGCTTTTCATGCTGTTTCTTTTTTGTCATCTTTGATGGGTTTTTTTTTGTGCTTCTCCCATTCGTGGTGAACTCCTCTGTTGCCCCCTTTCTTGTTCTGGCTCACTTTTCAACCAACCTGCATTCAACCTCTGCATGCCATCACCCACGTCAAGCTACATGCTGTTTTTTTTTTTTTTTTTCGAGAAATGAAACTTATACGTAAGTTCAATAAGGTGGATCTGAAATCACTCATCTGCCTACTTTCCCAGGTGTTTGGCTGCTTCTCTTATTTTACATCACTTCCACTTTCCTACGCTGCCTTGGTTCTCATGCTCATGCTGCTCAGCTGCTCATGCTGGTGGGAGGCCTCCCATGGTGCAAAGAGCAGTTCTCCTCTCCTCTCGTCCACTTCCTGTTCATTTATATGCCACTCTTACATGTCATGAACATGTCTTCTCTTTCCTCTAATTTCTCCATTTTGTTATTTGTTGTTTTTTTCTCTCTTCTCTTTCCCCTCAGTCCAGCTGGTCCAAACAGATGGCTGCCCTACCCTGAGGCTGGTTCTGCTTGGGGCTTCTTCCTGTTAAAAAGGGACTTTTTTCCTCCCCACTGTTGTTGAGTGCTTGCTCACAGAGGATAGTTGGATCACTGGGTTTCTATCTATATTATTGTATAATATCTTTGCAATATAAAGTGCTTTGAGATGACTATTGATGTGATTTGGCACCATATAAATTAAAGTGAATTCAAATGGATGGACATTTTCAGTTGACATCAGAACTCTGTGTTATAAGGGTCTCTTAGTATTTTTACACATATGCAAAAGAATGAAAGAAAGAATACTATTTATGGCATGAGAGTTCAAAATACAGTTTTAGTTAGTGATATGATATTATGATATGATATTCTTTTGCTTTTACCTCTTTTTTGTTATGTGCTGAAAAACTAAATTACCATAAAGAATTAAATAGCTAATTTTGATTATCGCACACACTTACTGTAATATTATTAACTAAACCCTTTGCTTAACACCAATAACACTAAATGCTTTGATTACTTTTCTCTTATAGGATTTTGATCGCATTAAATCAAAGAATGTCAGATCTGGCCACGTTGGCGCTGTATGTGCATGTATGTATGTGTGTGGCATGTGTGAGACACTCCCTTCCCAACAGGGCAGGATTAGACCTAAGAGGCTTATTGTGTTTTACCATCACATGGACTGACTGTTTGAGAAGTGCACACACACACACACACACACACACACACACACACGTATCTCATTAGGGTTTGGTAAGGGCAGGTATTATTAGCCCTCTATGTTACACAAGTGTTGAAGGGTCTTTCTTGCTGACACTTTTATATGACACATTAAGAAAGTCAAACATAAGTTACACTAAACGCATTATCAACTTACGTGAATGCATCTGTGTATTTGTGCACACAGACGAACCCACAGAGTCACATCTTTGACTCTTTCTAAGGGTTAAGGAGCAGATGGGCCACACAGGCTTTAGCCACCTGCTCTAAGGTATTTATAGACCTAATCATAAAGGGTAAGACACAATACCTCATTTAAAAGTGGAAAAATGATTTAACACCAAAAAATATCATCGAAAGGAACCAGTTGAGGTGGTTTGGGCATCTGACTAGAATGCCTGTGGGCGCCTCTTGAGTGAAGTGTTCCGGGCATGCCCTACAGGGAGGATGCCCTGGGGTAGATCAGGGTTACACTGGCCTGGGAACACCTCTGTGTTCCTCCGGATAAACTAAAGGAGGTGGCTGGGGAGAGGGAAGTCTGGGTTTCTTTGCTTAGGCTGCTGCCCCCCTGCGACCATTTGGATGGATGGATGGACCAAAAAAGTTAATTTAACAGATTAATTAATGCACCCCCCCCCCCAAAAAAAAACACCCTAATGTTGTTACACCGAAACTAAAGAACATCTTTTGTTTTGCTTGAGACAGTTGCATGGTTTTAATGCAGATTGACAGAAGTGGTGAAGTCAGATTACAGCACTGTCAACCCACAGGTTTCACTTAACAAACCTTGTGAAATTTAACCAAGGAGAGTGTGTTCTCTTTGGTTCTTTAGAGTTTCTTTTAAACCCCAAATGAATGCTATCATCTGATATATTTATTGCATTTTAAGTGGTATTTGAGATTTGAGGTGAATGAGATGATGTTATCTTTCTGACCTGTGTGATTTTGTCATGTGGTTTTATCGTCACTGAACCGGAGAATAGGTAAAGGTAAATGCTGTGTGAAGAACGCAGCTGTTGCATCTTAATGCACGTGCATTATATAATGTTTACTTATTATAATAAATATCTGTAAGTTTTCCCATAGTGACAACACAAGACTGGTCAAGAAATTTCTGTTTTTTATATTTTATTCAATCTTTTTCTGTTACTTTCTAAAACAGTGAGAGTTTAGAGAGCGACTGTTTGATGCAGCGCCCTCTACTGCTGGTTTATTTTATGTGAGGGGCTTATCTGCACTGGGAACATTACTGTAAGCCTAATATTACTGCTGGGACTCAGATTTCTCAGAAACAAATGCAACTTTGACATAGGATTTATAGAGTGCCCGCATGCTAGATGGCCTAGATGCGATTACTGTGGAGTAATTTTGAAATAAACCCAAGAACTGAAATCATCATCTTGGCTGAAAGCTGGATCAAATTCTGTTATCTAACACAGTGCAAAACTACTCTCTTCATGTTGCAGAGATTAGATGCTTGTTTGGGTTACTCGTACTAATAACATAAGCATCTACATAACCTCTTTCACCTCCCCCAAACGGGATGCATCAGAGTCAGAGAGGAAAGTGTTTACACTCAGGATCCAAAGCTTAAAATAGCTACTTTCAAAGTGAAGGATATATTAGGTTATATTGAAGTCTGTCACTATGTCACCCTGCTGACATTACATCAATATGTAATGAAAACAAATGCCAACAACTTAAAAAGGGAACTCTCCCATGCATAAAGCATAGTGCCAAATTCTCGAGCCACCCCTCATTTCTTTATATTTTGCTCAGAAAATGGGAAATAGGTGCAGCGATTTATTGAAACATATGTAAACAGACATGAAAATTCAGTATATAATGCAAAAACAGAGCTCCCATCTAATGAGTTTGAAAGTCAATTATTCTCCAACACAGCCTGAACTCTCTCAGGCAGCTTTCTTGTATTTTCTTTAAGTAGTCTACTGGAATAGTTCTTCAGGCTTCTTGAAGGAGATTCAAAGCTCTTCTTTGGATGTTTCTGCCTTTTTTCTGTTCTCTGTCAACACAATCCGACACTGCTTCAATAATGTTGAGGTCCAAGCTCTGGAGAGTCCAATCTACAACTGATTGTGTGTTTTTCTATCAATGTATGCTTTCATTGCACTGGCAGAGTGTTTGGGATCATTGTCACGCTGAAAAATGAAACCAATCAAATGCTTTCTAGATGGTATTGCATGGTGGATAAAAATCTGATGGCACTTTTTGGTGTTAATAATTCCATCAATTTTGACACTGCACAGATCCCCCAACACCAGTTGCTAAAATGCAGCCCCAAACCATGACAGAGTCCCCACTGTGTTTTACAGATGGCTGTAGACGCTCACTGTTCTACCTCTCTCCTGACTTCCTCCATACATATTGACAACAATTTGAACTTGTTGCCAACTGTTGCTGATTTTCAGTCCAGCTCTGATGTAGTTTGGCACACCTCAGCCTTTCCTCCCTGCTTCCCTTCCTTAAGAATGGCTTCTAATAAAAAATAAAATAAAATAAAATTTAAAAAAAAGAAAAAAAAAGAATGGCTTCTTGATGGCCAAAAGCAAAATCATTTCTCTGAAAATGGTCAGGTACAAGGACTGGACTGAAGAGGAGTGCAAAGAAAAAGCCAGTTTCCAGAAAAGCTCTGAAAGGCCTTCAGAAAACCTGGAGAACTATTGCTGAAAAACACTTTAGAAAATACAAACAAGTCTGGCTTCTTGGAAGCAAATTATAAAATGAAGGGTGCCTCAAGATTTTTGCACAATACTGTACATACAGAGTCATTAACATAATCAGGTTAGACCTGTCAGTTTGTTCACAGTATATGATAAAATTGCTTGAATATATTTGGTTGTTTTCACTGAATTAAATTCATAAAGAACATACTGACTGAAGGCTTTAACATTAGCCCTGCGACAGGCTGGCGACCTATTCAGGGTGTACCCTGCCACTCGCCCTATGACAGCTGGGATAGGCTCCAGCCCCCCCGCAACTCTGAACAGGATAAGCGGAAGAGAATGGATGGATGGATGGAAGGCTTTAATATTACACAGCCCAAATTTAAAGTGAGAGCTCTTTACCTCTGACCAGTAAGAATCTATTATGCAAAGAAAGGAAAAAACATGCAATCCACTGACTTGATCATTTTTGGTGAAAATAGCCTTTACTTTTCTCAAAATCTGTCTGATGAGTCCTCTAAATGCATCTTCTGTAGCAGCTACTAAGCTCACTGTCTTTGTGGACAGATGACCGATAGATGTACTTTGTGAATCAGAGATGGCTTCTTGCCAAACCTGATGAAAAAGGCAGATGGAGCATTTCATCTGATAGCAAAGCCAATGAAATCCCTTTCACCCAGTGCAGTGCAAGAATTTGCACACTGCTATGTCACTCCTACAATCACATGAAGCTCGGACTATACTACAAAACACGCTTTGATTTCACAGCCTCTGCACATGGAGCAGCTTGACTGATGATGGGTGATTGCCTTTTAGGGATTTGTAGTAGTCATAAAATATGCCCTTTTCAGATGCTCAGTGCTTAGAGAAAACAAAATTTGGTGTTAGCTGAGGAGGGAAAACACACGAAATGAAGGGTGTCATTTTCAGTTGGTGAAAGGTATTGAGAACAAAAACTGACTATGGAAAAGAACTGTGGGACAGCTTCAATATGTGATGAATGCTGGCTAATTTATATACTGCTGTTTGTCACGGTCTTTTAAACCCATGTGACCTGCCCGAATGCCAACTGCTTTTAAATGCCGATAAAATAGCAACCACATACAATTGAGCAATAAGTCTTTTTACATATAAAACCAGAGGATTTACACTTAGATATAATGCATTCAACGTGTTCCAGATTGCTGTATCCTTCCAGAAGTCGGGCACAGTGTCTCTGGACTGACAGACTAGGGTGTTGGTTCTCAACTTCAAAAAGGGGAACTGGAGGGTTCTGGCATAGGTTCAGTGGGTCTATGCCAGTGTACTGGAGAGGAGAGTCTGTCTGTTATTCACACCTCAGATTCAGGAAGAACAATGTGATTTTCTTTCTGGTAATGGAATACTGGACCAGCTGTTTATCCTCTTGAGGATATTTGAGGGTGTCTGGGAGTTTGCCCAGCTAGTCTACATGTGTTTTGTGGATTTGGAGAAAGTATTCGACTGCTGTCTTCTGGGTGTCTTACTGGGTCATGGGGGGTGAATTAGGAGTATGGGATATTGCAGTGAGACCTTGGTTTGGCTTGCCAGCAATAAGTCAGAATCTGAACAGAAGTTCAGATTTTTTTGTAGTCAAAGGCTGGAGGGTGTCAGGTTCGGTAGTCTGAGGATCTCATCTGTGCTTTTTGCAGATGATGTGATTCTCTTGGCTTCATTGAGCAATGACCTCTAACTCACACTGAGGTACTTTTCAGCTGAATGTGAAGCATCTTGGATGAGAATGAGCCCTTTTCTCAGTCAGAAAAGGGTCAAGTGCCCACTCTAAGTCATGGAGAAGCTGCTGCCCCAAGTGGACGAATTTAAGTATATCTGTTTCTTGTTAAGGAATGAGGGGAGAGAGGAGCGGGAGACTGACAGACGGCCCGGTGAAGCACTGGCAGCAGTGCAGATGCTGTACCTGTCTGTCGTGGTGAAGAGAGAGCTGAGTGTACGTGAAGCTGTTGATTTACCAGTCAGTCTATGTACTCCTACCCGCACCTATGCCAACAAGCTCTCATTAGTGACTGAAAGAATTAAATAGCAAATGCAAGCAGAGGAAACGAGCCTCCTCCGAAGGCTGTTTGGGCTGTCCCTTATTAAAAGGGTGAGGAGCTCAATCATTTGGGAGGGACTCGAATAGAGTCCGCTACTGCACCACATAGAAAGAAGCCAGTGGAAGTGGTTCAGGTATCTGATTAAGACGCATCCTGGACACCTAAAAAAACTGCAATATTAGGGACATTGCAGCTTTGAATGATGAGTAGGAGCAACACAACAGGTATACCTGTCAAATGTTGGCTAGGGCTCACAAAAATGCACTTATCTGGCAAATATATGGCTTACTATGCGGTTTTTTTCTCTCTCTTGCTCTCAGCAGAGACGGACACATTTTTTTTCTCTCCCTAACCCTTCCTTATTTACCCTGATTGCTGCTTCGCTGCTTTAGAGCCTCTCTTCACACATCTTCCGAACTGGAAATTAAAATTATGGATCTGGTCAGCTGGTCTCTCAATGCTATTGATTGATCAAATTTTCACCATGAGGAGACTGGGGAAAGGAGAACCCTCTTTCCTCTTATCCGACTGACATACCCAGCTAGCTAGGTTATGGATTCCTGTGGAGGGTGGAAGATGACGTGCCTGGCTGTACTGTCCATTGAGGACGCGGCATATATATTTGGCTTATTGATACCAAGATTTCTCCTGACTGGACTTGGGGATACCTGGCTTATCGTGAAATTCGGGAAGTCTGGACAGCCGTTCTGGCCTTGGTAAGGCTGCCTGTGACCGGAATGCAGAGCTGTACAAACTCAAACTCAGACTCAGTATATCTGGAGCTGAATTGGAAGGGATTAGATTTTGGAGACATATCTGCTTCTGCACAGCAAAGGAACGGACCAAGAAAATTCAGATGATTGGATTTTTCGCCATGAGAGAGTGCCAGAAAGACTAAAGGCTTTCAACAAATTTATCAGTGACAGCCTGTACCAAAACAATTGTAGAATCTGAAATTCGGCTACCTGATGGCCTTGGATTGCTGGTTATCTCATTCTTCTCCTGTATGTTTTGTAAACAGATGCTCTACGCCCCTGCTGTCCCATTTTCTGACCTGTGTGAACTGATATCCCTAGACCAAGCTGCTGATGAACATTCCACCTCTTATCAGGAACTGTTAGCTGAGGGGGAGTTGGGTCAGCTCCACAATAACTTGAACCCACTCGCCTCCGCTGGCTTCCTTCCATCCCCGCCCTTACCCACCCTAGCGCTCCCATGCTGTTTACTATATGTGCTTACCATGCAGAGGTTTTTTAACCTCATACCCCCCATTATGGGGCAAAATATAAGATTTTTTTTTCTCCTCACCTATCCTATTGTGTTCTCTTTGTTTCCCTCTTATCTTTGTAAAACGGCAGTGCTTCTGATGGCTGCAGGCCGCAGACACTTATCTCCCCTGTTAGTTTGATTTGTTTGGCTTCTTGGATGGGTGTTCTGGAACTTGTTTTCGTTACATGTCTGACATGTAATGACAATAAATTGATTCTGATTCTGATACTAGAAGAGTCAAGTTATATAGTATATTACTGATTGATGAGAAGATCAAACCGACCACTCTATATATTTCCCAAGTAAGTATGTGGCTGAAGTCAGCAGCTTTACATAGCCTTGCTGTGAAGATAAACCCTGCACATTAAAAAAAATTATGTTCATTGGTACCCAAGCTTAAATGTGACGCAGAGAGCAGCAAGCGCTGGAAATGACTGTCATCTAAATATTGTTGCAACCAGTGAGTCACGGCACTAATACCAGAGGGTGTACCTCTGAGACCACAGTGACTTTCACAAAAAAGCAGCATTTAACACCCTGGGCACGAGAATGGGCTTAAAATTGAGCTTTTTTTTTTTTTTTGGCTTTACATACAGTTAGTTTCTTCTAGACAGTTAAACATTTCAAATAAGTAGCTTTACTGCTGCTGTGAAAAGGAAACTTGTACTGAAGTCCAAGTCATCATCTTTCTACCAGGAAATTAAGTACAAGGAAATAATTCCTTCATATAACTGCGCATCCATGTAAAGACGTGACGCCTATACAACTTACAAAACCCCTTTTACTTATATGATTATTTTGATAAAACCATGGTTAAAATGATTGTTCATCTTTCCTTTTTACACACACACACACACCCCACACACACACACACACACACACACACACACACAAAGTGCTGCACTTCACTTCCTTCAACACTGTCACCTAGCAACACTCTTTGTGACAGAGCACTAGCTCGATTAGCCAGTCTTTTTCCTTCTCCCATTCCACCTGCCTGCTCCACAACAACAAGGTGCAACAGCGAATCAAAGGAAAGCATCTCGGGTTTGACATCAGTCGTATGCAAACGAAATGTTCCATGTCTGGGATCCAACTGAGGAATACCTGAGGCTTTCTCCTATAGAGGTTTGTGGAGGATGTACATGAAGCGCAGGAGAAATTAGACATTCTGTGTCAACAGTGACTTCACTTACAATACGAAATGGCAGCTTAGGGTACACTTTCTTGGTTTGGTAAAGCATGCCATTATCTCGCCGCTCAGGTAGTCTACCTTTAATTCTGTATTTACCTTCCAGATCTTACTCTAATTTCCATGCATCTAATTTCTTGGATGTTGTCAAGTGGTTTCTAACAATATGCTACTAGACCAACATCAGACTTTTGTTGAAGATATTAATGTTCAGTCAATTTGAATGTAAATTCAATAGAGTCCTGAAAAGATACAGTTAGCAGCAACACCTCTACAGAGAGTAAAATTAGCACTGAGTCAAGAGTCATTCTGTGGTCCTGCAATCAGACTCCCAGAGCCTGTCTGACGGGTGCCACTTATAGCTCCCTAATCCCCGAGATTAGCCTGGAGTTACAGACTTTCAGCCCCAGGGATTGACTCCACATGCCTCATTCTTTCTGTTTGACTATGTGGTCTTTGATTAGTTTTAAGATCTTGCTTTGAATAAATCTAAGAACACAAGTAAGGACAATGCAAACATGTTTACATGTCTTCACCTTAAAATAATCCATAGCCAGCGGCTGCCTATCACATTAGCATTGCACGTTGCAGTTCGAATAATGATGTATGGTATACCTGAGTGTGGCAGGTTGTTTCATGTCTTGCAGTTAACAGAACCTGCAGGCAAACTGACAAATGGTGAGGTTCATGGAGAGGTGGCATTCTGAGCAGCTGAATGCAGATGAGATTTTTTTTTTCACTAATCTTTCTCCAACCAGAGAAGTGTTGGATCCTATGATCAGTGCTGGTGATAAATCTTTACATTTTTCCATAATGCATAACTGTTCCTATATTCAGTAATCACATTACAGTTACTAATTGAAAAATTATGTCACTTTGTGTTACACAAGTTCTTTAATTGTCTGCATAATTTTTGCTTGTGTACCACTCATTTGACTTTGGTTTATATGGTGGATTTGGATAAAAATAGCAGCGTCGTCAACAGCTTTGGAGGGGTGGGTATATTTGCTTTATTTGGAGTTTGTTGCAGAAAGGAGAAGAATACAAATGTAAAAAGATCTTGTGCATGTCCTCCTTATTATTTGAGATGTCCTGGAGTCACACATTAAATGAAATTAGTACTGTAACAAATGACCTTGTACACATATGCAATGCATCAACAAGTGATTTGTAGTACATTACTTTTTAAAAGCTAAGCTTCATGGTTTCAGATTACAATAAATCTTCAGCCTTTTATGAAAAACTACGTTAAAAAATGCTTTTGCATCATTTAGGCAACAGTTTCACTTTTTGGGAAATGTATTCTTTCCTTTGCTTTCTTGTCAAGAGGTAGATTTGAAGACAGATGCTATTTTATGCCGTCAACCACTTGGCTCAATACAAAGAGGGGAAGTGGAGAAACAGATTGTTGTTACCTCTGCTAGCTGTTTTCCTTTTCCAGTCTTTATGCCTAGCGATTCTATATTGGTTAACACATTTGCTTGGCAAGTGAAAGGATGCTGGTTTGGTTCCAGCCGGAGAAACAAATCCCCTTTGGGATTGCGTGAGGACAAGTATCTGAAATAAAACTTTGCCAAATCAAACATGCAGAGTTACCCAACCCTTTGTGGCAAGAGAGCATCTGAAAGTAGCATTTATGCCTAGCTAAACTAACCTTCAAGGAATGTAAAAGTAAAATCACTACAAAAACTGCAAATGTTAAATTTTTTATTTTTTTTCCCACTAAAGACCATCAGGTTTGATATGAAGAATTACAAATGTACGCGGCATGTAGACACTTAATGTAGGTCATTAAGAACAATCTGTTCTTCAGGTGAACCACATCACATCATCATGGAGTATGACATGTTGTAAACGCACACACTGACACTTCCTTCTACCTCTCTACATGGACATTATCTAATAAGAAAACTGCATAAAATAGTTCAATTCAAATTATGTCACAAAACAACCAGAAATATAAAATCATATTTAAAAAGGACTGATGTGTTTATTTATGTTATTGAAACATATTATTAATACTTTTATTCATTTGCACAAACACAGGTAGGACTCAAAGTGGTCCAACTCTGTTTCAGAGCAGGTCTATACATTTTTTTCTTCAGAATTATTTTTGTTTTGTTGGAAACAAATCAAGAGTAAATAACAAATACACAATTTTATTTACAGTGGTATGCAAAAGTTTGGGCAACCCTGATTGTTTTCATGATTTTCCTTTATAAATCACTGGTTGTTCAGATCAGCAATTTCAGTTAAATATATCATATAGCAGACGAACACAGTGATATTTGAGAAGTGAAATGAAGTTCACAGGATTTACAAAAATTGTGCAATAATTATTTAAACAAAATAACAAAATGTGCATAAGTTTGGGCACTCTTGTCGTTTTATTGATTTGAATACCTTTAGCACTAATTATTGGAACACAAAATTTGTTTTGTAAGCTCATTGACCCTTGACCTACATACACAGGTGAATCCAATTATGAGAAAGGGTTAAGGTGGCCAATTGCAAGTGTTTCTCCTCTTTGCATCTTCTCTGAAGAGTGGCAACATGGGTGCCTCAAAACAACTCTCAAATGACCTGAAAACAAAGATTGTTCAACATCATGGTTTAGGGGAAGGATATAAAAAGCTATCTCAGAGATTTCAGCTGTCAGTTTCCACTGTGAGGAACATAGTAAGGAAATGGAAGACCATAGGCACAGTTCTAGTTAAGGCCTGAAGTGGCAGGCTTACAAAAACCTCAGCTAGGCAGAGGCAAAGGATGGTGAGAACAGTCATAGTCAACCCACAGACCAGCTCCAAAGACCTACAACATCATCTTGCTGCAGATGGTGTCACTGTGCATCATTCAACTATTCAGCGCACTTTGCACAAGGAGAGGCTGTATGGGAGAGTAATGCAGAAGAAGCCTTTTCTGCGCACACGCCACAGACAGAATCGCTTGAGGTATGCTAAAGCACTTTTGGACAAGCCAGCTTCACTTTGGAATAAGGTGCTGTGGACCGATGAAACTAAAATTGAGTTATTTGGCCATAACAAGGGGCAGTATGCATGGCGGAAAAAGAACACAGCATTCCAAGATAAACACTTGCTACCCACAGTCAAACCTGACTGAACTGGAGATGTTTTGTAAAGAAGAACGGTCCAAAATACCTTCAACCAGAATCCAGACTCTCATTGGAAGCTATAGGAAGCATTTAGAGACTGTTATTTCTGCAAAAGGAGGATCTACTAAATATTGATGTAATTTTTCTGTTGGGGTGCCCAAACTTATGCACCTACCTAATTTTGTTTAAATAATTATTGCACACTTTCTGTAAATCCTATAAACTTCATTTCACTTCTCAAATATCAGTGTTCGTCTGCTATATGATATATTTACTGAAATTGTTGATCTGAACAACCAATGATTTATGAAGGAAAATCATGAAAATTATCAGGGGTGCCCAAACTTTTGCATACCACTGTATTTTATAGAACTTCAGCTGCTAAAGTTTCTCCCAATATACACAGTGTGTTACTCAGAAGTACTTAAATTTAAATACTTTTATTTCTTTCTTCAGTTGAAAGAGGAGGTTTACAACACGGTCTTTATTACCTGCTATGGTGTATGGTTTGGAGACGGCACTGGCAGAAAGACAGGAGATTGGAGCTGGAGGTGGCGGAGCTGAAGATGCTAAAATTTCTGCTGGGAGTGACTAGACTGATTAGTATTAACAGGACAAGACAGGATGGGAGGCAGAGCCTTCAGCTTTCAGGCCCCTCTTCTGTGGAACCAGCTCACAGTTTGGATGCGGGAGACAGACACCCTATCTAATTTTAAGATTAGGCTGAAAACTTTCCTTTTTGTTAAAGCCTATAGTTAGGGCTGCATCAGGTGACCCTGAACCCTGTCTTAGTTATGCTGCAATAGGCCTGGGCTGCTGGGGGATTCCCATGATGCACTGAGTGTTTTTTTTCACTTCTTTTCACTGTGTATTTATGCACCACTCTGCATTTAATCATTAGTTATTATTTATCTCTAGCTCTGTTCCACAGCATGTCTTTTGTCCTGTCTCCCTCCTCTCAGCCCCAGCTGGTTGCGGCAGAGTGCTGCTCCTCTCCGAGCCTGGTTCTGCTGGAGGTTTCTTCCTGTTAAAAGGGAATTTTTCCTTCCCACTGTTGCCAAGTGCTCATAGGGGGTTGTTTTGGCTGTTGGGTTTTCTTTACAATCATTGTATTACCTTACAATATAAATTGCCTTGAGTTGACTGTTGATATTTGACACTATTTAAATAAAATTTAATGAACTGATTAGAAGTGAGTACGTCAAAGGGACAGCTCTGAAACAAAAGTCCCTTGTGTATGTCTGCTGCATATGTTACATGGTTAGACAACACGAGTAAAACAAAGTTTAAGTTCTGCAAATTGCCTGATGGATAAAAGACTTCCAGCTCAGCAAAAAAGCAGAGAGTAAGCTGACTACATCCTGTCTAGGATCATCCATATTTAATCTGATGTAGATCTTTGAAAAAATTCACTACTGAATGGGCAGTGATACAGCATGAATGAATATGAGTATATGTTTAGCAAATTTGTTTTGATATTTCTTAGAAGCCATGATAATTTTTTCTAGACTGGTGGTTTGCAAGTTCTAAGAAACCTCTAAGGGGTTGAAAGAGTGTTAATGTTATCAAATAAACAGAATATTTCCCATTTATTTTTCCTGATGCCCCACTGATTGTTGTCATCTTGTTATCAATGGCTGGACCAGCTTAGCTATTCTGGGGAGTCTAAAATCATCTTCAAATAAAAACAAATCATAAATCAAATCAGTCTTTAAGGCTGTTACAAGCAGAAACCACAAACCTGCTGTGCCACCAAAATCCCTCACTGACAAGAACTTTAGCAGTACAAAGAGGGATTTGGGTTGAAATGATTCAGCATGAAAACCTGACCTGTGAGGATTTTTCTGTTTCAGCTCTCACAGTTTGCCATCTGGAATCCAACAAGCAATCAGGATTGATTATATGACTTCAACACAAATACCAGCACCAGCTAGTAAACACTGACTCACAGGTTATCGATCAGTAACCACATCAGACTCTGATCTGGGTTTTGGTGCAAATCTCTCACAAATACACCTTTACCACGATACCATTTTTAACCAAAAATTAAGGCTAAACTAATGCAAGGGACACCTCACGAAGCTGTGACTGATGTGGATTCAACAAGGCATCTCTCTATGCTTCAGATCGCTCCAAAAGAATAACCTTGTGGCAGCTGTGCATGGGAGATTAAGAACCGGCTGCACCAATCAATTTTAATTAAAACTGTATCCATTGTGTTGGCAGACATCACAGAGTGGAAATCCCACCCGATGTAGATAAAACGCTGCTCTGTGTCCCAGACTTATTGAGGCCAAATAATTGATCGCCCATTAATGTAAAAGGAGCACGACTGCTTTGAGTAAACCATTTAGTTGATGCAAAATTACACATCAGTGATCCTTTGAGTAAAAATACCCACAGTCTAAGAAAGTATCTTGTGTGGTCGTGCTCCTCACTTTCCATAATGATTTAAACTTCGTAAGATACTTATTTTTCTTTTTAATTCATCTGTATATGTTCTTAAAAGTTTTAGTTGTTTGTTACATACTTATATGGCATTAAACTTCTAATAAGACCAAAAGAGAAACAAAAGAGAAATTACAGCAATTTTTTTTTTAAATAAAAAGTTTCAATGTAATGCAAAGTTTAAAAAAAAAAAAAAAAGATTTGGGGATTTTGGGAAGTGCCAGGTTCCAAAATTTATATCCAGCTACCTCTTTCTCTTTCCTTGTGCACACAAGGAACAACTTTTATAGGCCTTTTTAAATACATCAAAACCCTTTAAAGCAACAAATGGACACATTTATTCTATCATAGAAGCCCATCACCCAACCTTTGTGTGACCATCACAACAGGTATGGTTGGATGACAGCCCTCTTCATCTGCCGTTTGGTGCTTTTTCAGGTTCATTAGGATGTTCAGAATGAAAGAACATCTAAAAACCAAAACATTTGGAAGAACTAAACTTCACTATTACTGTATTTCTGCTGTTTATGTGCATTTGTCTTAACTAAAGATAGCTACTGTAGTGAAAAAGTAAAATCTAGTCTACTCTCATTGGACAGTCTGGCTTTTGGGGGAAGCATGGGTGTGTTGTGCTTAGCACCGCTGCCTTACAGTAAGAAGGTCCTGGGTTCAAATTTGGGCTGGGGCCTTTCTGTGTGGAGTAATTCTAAATGACCCAGAAGTGTTTCTGTCTCTCTGTGGTAGGGTTTACCTCACCTTACCATGGGGCAACCATGAGAGCGCCAGCCCAACTGTGACCCTGAATTGGATAAGCAGAAGAAAATGAATGGATGGGTAGCAAACTGGACAGATTCATATTACTGAACCATCTCTGGCCATCTCCCTTGTTGACATGTTGACATTTTTTCTGTTGGTGGTGTGATCGTTTTGACCATGGATGGAATGCTATTGCCTCAGTGATGTTTGCTGGGAAACAGTGTACGAGATCCCAAAGTGAAATTCAGTAATAATAAGAGCAGTCTCACTAATTCCAGTGACACTCTCTCTCTTGCAAATTTTGATGTTTTTGGCATTTGTGCCAAAGTTAAAAGAGGACTTATTATTCTCATTTCCAGCTCAATATTTTTAGTCTTTGACTCTACCAGTGTAGCTTTGCATGATTCACAGTTCAAAATAATCCTCAGTTCATCCCCAGTTTAAAACAAGCCATTTCAGCTCCTCTCTTATTGACATCATACAGATCCAGGAGTAGAAAAAACTGACAACAGAGCATTTAGAGCAGTCTGAAGCCAGAGCTCCACAGTACTCGCAAATATGTCGACCAAGGGGCTAAAAATAAAGCAAACATCTAAGTGGGAGAAACTGCAGTTCCTCTATATGCCACTTGAGGCTGGCTCCAAAATGTTACCATGTCCAACTTCACAGCATTAAAAAGCTTATTTATAGCCAGTGTTGGGTGTAACATGTTACAAAGTAATGCATTACTGTAATCACATTACATCTTTTGGTAATGCAGTAATGTAACGCATTGCTGTACTCAATTCAGTAATTACTTTACAGTTACAATTATGTCATTACTTGCATTACAAAGGTTCCTCAGTTATCTGCACGCCAGCCAGACAGAAAGAAAAAAACATCAAACAAACATGCTGTTTTCTTCCTGTGCACTTGAGCTACAATCATCTGGTTTCAGTTCATGCGCAGGAAGATGGAAATGCTTTTCAGGAGTGGAGATATGGGTATAACTTTTACTTGTATTGCACAAGAGTCCGATGGTAAAATGCAAACTGCATCCAGGACAGAAACAGCTGCATAATACTGCTAACGCAACTTTGGCTGTTTGCAAGCATCCACACAGACAGCATGCTAACGCAAAGCTAAACTGGAGTCCAGAGTGATGTTAAGGCTGAATGTATGCTGACCCCGACACAGTAGCCTCTGTTTCTACCTGTGAATGTTTCTAAAGTGGTGGCGATCGATTTAAAGTCTCTTTGGGCAGGTTTTCTGGTGTACAGAACCGTAGATTCATGTTGTTAACTGGCAATTATGGGACAATTTGTTTCAGGAAATTTTATGGTGTAACAAGAAAGCAGTATAACAAATTACTTTCTCTGGTGCGTACTGCATTACTTTTAAGGAAAGTAATGAGTAATGCATAATGAGTTACTTTTTTGAGCAATGACCCCAACACTGTTTACAGCCTGATGCAAACAGTGGTTTTGGACTCTATGGATAGTTTCCCCCTCATAGCAACTCTGAGTGGGGTAATTTTTTTTTTATTCATCCACCTGGAAAACTGAGTTATGGGCGTGGCTGAGCTGATTGAAAGACAGCTGAATCTGCTGGGCCTCATCTACTATTTCATTAAACTGAGACCCCTCCACTCTTTTTGTGCTGATGGTTCCTTTTGGAGCATTTATGATGAATTATCTGACCAATTTTATATCTTGCTCTGTGATTCAAACCATCCAAGAACTTTATCCGTCAGTTTCTGTTTCAGAGTTACATTTTAGCATTTTATTAGTCCATTATTGAGCACATTAGCCGCTATGGGTGTCTTTGCATTGCAACCATACAGTTTATGAATGCAGTTAACTGACCTAACTAGCATTAGTTAATAAATTACCAAGCCACAGTTTAATCAACATCAGGTAACTTCTAGCTTCAGCAAACCAACCACAGGATGGAGACCAAAACTAGTGGGTGAGCCCATCTTTTATACTGTCTGTGATGCTGACCTTGTTGTTTGAAACTTTGCCCATGCCTGACACAAGCATCCACCATTGTACCAGCAGAATATTAGGAAATGCTCAAGAAGTCCCCTTTATATACAAATAATGCAGTGCAAGAGTGGAGGGTGAGCACCTTTAACAGAGCTTGGGAGCCCAGTTAAAAACAATGATTATTCTTTTAAACAAGTAAGGCGTAATCAATAACTGATTCACTTTTTTTAATGGTTTCAGTGTGCTGTAGAGAATGCATGCATCACTGCACACCGAAATCATAAACCAACCACACCCATGGTGTTCTAACAAAGGGTCATTTTCTGTCTGAATCCCCCTGCTAACAGTGGTATTTCAGGCATCTGGATCTCTCAGGTAGCCATAAACCCACTGTGGAGTGTATGTTTGAAATTTTCCGCTTGAAACTTAAATGCATTTTCAGCAAGAGGCACAATTTGCCTATTTTTTAGTAACATAAAATTCTCACTCCCTTTCTGCAGCACTAAAGTGCACTTGCAGAGACATAGTTAGACATGGTGGATGACAGGAAAGTGGCAACAATAGAGAAGTAAATAACTGTTTCTACACAAAATGTTTCCCAAAATGTCCACAACATGATAAAATATTTTATATTTAAGTTCCACAATGGATGTTTCTTCAGAAATTTATGTTTGATTTTAACCAAGAATAATATATTTCACAGTGTTGTTATCCATTGGTAATTCTTGATATAAGGTTAGGTCTGTTTACAGTATGTTTGTCTGCAGACATATCATAAATCATCCATAATGCAAACAGTGAATTGATAATGTGCCATTTTTCATGTCACAGCAATGCTTCTCATCTGCCTGGATTATATTTCTTCTCCGCTATGCCTCTGTGACAATGAGGCGCTGTGCCTTGCTTATCAGCACTGAACCACCGTGACAGACTGGAGCTGGGCTGCCCCGAAATGGTGGCATTTACTTCCCAAAAGCACAAATGGAGAAGTCATTTACACTGCAGGACGTGGTATTTTCTGCAGCCGCCTTTTCTAGATGTAATTTTCTTTCCCTTGCAGCAGAAAACAATAACCTAAATTATGTGAAACTGTGCTTATCTGTGGGATGTGTGTGTGTGTGTGTGTTTTAAATGGTTGGGCCTCAGAACCATTTTTGGACACCCCTGCGTTCTCATCATGAACGTGAAATAGGGAAACACTTGACGGGAGGTTGGAAAAGTCATCTTTCACCATCAGTGTGCAGCTCTGTAAATGAATGAGTGGCAAGCACATTTGTAAGCTTATACTTAGGCTCCAGGGTCATTAATTACCTGAGGTGTATGGCTGCATTGCAGAATGCTGTTGCAGCCATCCTGACATAATCCAGATTACATGTCAGTGGAGAGCGGAGATTACTGCACCATCATGAGTGATTTAGGAATTATCACACTGATGTAGCCTGAGCATTGCTTCTCCTCTGCTGAGGGGTTACCAACTGAAAATAGATGTGACTATTTAAGAAAAGAAGGAGGGCCGTCTGAGAGAGTGGGGGTTGGGAGGGTGTCACGATTTAGGAGTTTCATATTTGAATTGACTTGACTTGAATTAATGAAAACAAATGGAAACAATTCACATTTATTTGCTTACTTGGATTTTCAGTTTGTCAAAAGATCAATCTCTTTGCGAGTGAAGGCTTGTATAAATCCTTTTTGTTGTATATTTATATTTATAGTTGGGCAGCTTTACCTCTAATATTTGGATTACGGGCTATCACACTGTATGGTATTTTGTCTCAGTGAGCTGGAGTGTGATTAAGTGTATCATCACACAAAATCCTTTAATACTTTGCAGGACTATTCCACCTCTCGCAGTCACAAGTAATAGTTTGCTCACATTTGCTACCACAGTTGTTAAGATGAGGCTGAAAACTCATAGAGTAGATTCAACTAATCAGATTTCTTTGCTTGCACTAACTATGGCCTCAAGTATCTGTAGTGTTACTCAACTGTAGTTTTTTTCACACTAAGCCACCTCCACAAATTATGCAATTTCATAATGGTTCACCCTTGATCACCACAGCAATGCACTAGATGGACTGAACCACCTGTGTGAAACATCCTTGTCAGAAGAAGGTTAATGATACATGTGAGAAAGTGCTTTCTGTGCTTTTCAAATTCCCCATCTACAGCACAAGTTTAATAAAGTGTTGTGAAAGCAGGCCTGCTGGTTGAGAGAGGCGTCTGTGGCCATCCTGCTTCCATTACATAATATGGAAAGTGTCAGTTATATATGACAAACAACAAGCTAATGGTATCATCGTCTTGTTTTCGTTCCAACTGTCTGAGAGGAGCTATAATCAGCGGATCACATCTCCGGCCACCTGTTACCTCAGAGCCACAGGTATCTTGAGGTGAGAGAGTAGTAAGCATCACCCCCCCCCCTCTCAGTGGGAGTTGAGAAGCACACATTAGAAGCACCTACACTCACCTGCTGTCTCTTTCAGTGCCCACACAGTGAAGCACTGAGATATAAAACAACTCCAAGCATTCAAGCACACACGCTGATGCATTACCTAATAGTAGCACAGTCAAACTTTGCACGACAAATGGCAACTGCAATTGGATAAGGCATTTAATCTACAACTGCTCGCTGACTGTAATACACACTGATTAAAAGTGGTTAGCTATAAGCTATACATGTATAGACTCTGAGGTCATGTCAGACTGTGTCGCTGTCCATGGTATCCGTCTGGCTGGAAAGTATATTTACAAAAAGGCACTGTGAACAAGGAAGATGCACATGGGTCGCACTAATCCCACCTTAACTGTAAGGTTTAACTCATCCTCCCATATCATGCGAGTTGCAGCGGTTTACTCACTCTTGGTGATCTTCTGTAGCCCAAGCACATCCTCGGGTGTTATTACGGTATGTTTGCGCAATTCCTCTTCGGTTGTAACCGGGATGCCCATGTCTGATGAGTTGCAGCCTTGCTGTACTTTCATGTCCAGCAGGAGAGGGTTATTCGGCGTGCGACCCGACAGGAACTGAGGCTTTCTGATGTTCTCGGGGTCGTCGCCGCGGGAGCCGAGTCACTTGCGTCGGAGCCTTTTTAGTTGCGCGCTGGCTAATACACCGTACAGCTAATAGGCTCTGTGTTGCTACAAGAATAACTCATTCTCCGTGCCTCCTCCCCTTCTCGATCCGGTAAAAGATAAAAATCAGCCCTTGGCTCCCTCCCTCCCTCCCGCCCGCCCGCCCGCCCGCCCGCCTCATCGGCTCTCTCGCAGCTATTTAATCCAAATCCTGTGGCTTTAAACCGACCAGTGGTGCGTGGCTGCCCGTCTGCGCCCCTCGTCATCTGCTGCCGGTGCGTGAGCGCCTGGGTTATGCTCAATAACAGTTTCGCACCTCAGAGATGAGCTCCGGCACCTCCCGCGTGGAAGTTGGTGGGTGTCAGAAATAACCGCTGGAAATCATATTGTGTATGATGCATTTACTGCACCGCTGTGTGAAAAGAGATAGTTGCTAAAGTGCATTGCGAAGCTTTTATGTGCCTGCTACATAAAGCTGCCTGTCTTTTGGAAATATAGGTCACAGTGTGCGTTTATGCCTCCCAAAATATGCTCTATGTTGAGGTTTGGTTCTGCAGTTCTACACAGCTTAGGAGTTGCATCGTTTCATTGCGCGTACTGTTTCAGCAGCAGATATTGTTACCCCCCCAGCAGAGCAACAAAACAAAAATAATGTCACATACAATCACCATATAGTCACAGGCAATTAATCATTTAGTCCAAAATTAACATCCACACATATGGATTCTTGTTTTTGGACTGCTGATGATGTTAAGTACAACAGTTAATCTCTTTAGTTGCCAAATACCAATCTGTCTGTAGCCGGTGTGCCATCAGGTAGTGTAAAGTGAATTTGGGGGAAATAATGAGAGTGAACCAAAAAGACCACGCTGGAACATGCTGGAAAATCAAGAGTTAGCCGAATGGCATAGAAAGGCACTGCAGAGTGGGGTTTCATGATTAGCCTTAGTGGCACCATTCATCATTTGAAGAAAATACCCCCAAAGAGAGAAAAGAAAGTAGGCCCGATGAGACTGTCTTTCAGGTACAATACTTTTATTTTTCCATTGGAAAGTTGCTTTCCAGATGCCAGCATCCCTGAGAACATTTAAAATGCAAACCTTCTGGACAGCCCCATCAGTGAGGTGAAAAAGGCCAGCCAAAAGATATTCACATCAGCAACACGCAGTCCTGCACAACTCTTCTTTTTTTTCTTCTTTTTAAATCTATTTTAATCATTGAGCAGTATTGCTGTCCAGTCTCTGAGGCTTTGCGATGAGGATATGTTGCCTCCCTCTGCCTGGAGAAATTACTGCAGGGCATGTGTTGGGTTGAGAGCTGTCCATGGTAGTACTTTGTGAGCAGTGATCATGTCTATTCCTATACTAGACTAGACTGTGGATCCCAGGAGAGGGAGAGCTCCGTGATAAACAGGCTTATTGACATCATTTCAGCTTGAAATACATCATCAAGTAAATAAAAATAAAATCAAAGAGTTGCAGGTATGGTTGGAAAAATAGCATTGAAACAAACTAATAAACACAAACCATTAAATCCACTAATCCCCTTTAATCCCCCGTTGAGATAAATCATATAATCTTTCCATGAGGTCTGTAGACAGAGAGCTTTGCTACTGTTTTTAACCTGTGTTACAGTTACTCTGAGAGTCCGTGACAATAAGAACTTTTCATCCCATCCAGAATCATTCACCCTGCCACATATTTCCAAACTCTACCAGGAAACAATATTCAAAACCCATCAGCTGGTGTGGCCAAGTGGCTGCTGAAGGATCTTCAAGAGATATTTAGCAGCATGACTTAACCCTTGCTGTTCCCTCATTTTAGTCAACGGGACTCTTCTATGCGGTCATCTCAAAGCAGCCCCTGCGGTGCGTCTGCATGTCTCTCACCCGGCGGATGGACTGGATCTGGGGATGGTGGGCTCCCCACTCATTCCAGTGCTTGTAAGCACCCATTTCAAGCATGTATTGGTAGCCACGGTAGCCAGGGTACTGGTAACCCACCCAGCTATGTGAAGAAGACAGAAAAATAGGTGAATTATAGAGCTTTACCTTTCAGTTTTCAGATACTAGGTACAGTAGGTGTAAAACTGTTTTAATTCTATTTCTAATTCTATTATATAAATAGAAGTCTTTGCACTTAAGTTTGGTGCTACCTGGATATATGTTGTTATACAATTCAGAAAGGTCTTTTTGCCCCCCCCCATCCCCACAGTGTTTCTTATTTTGCATCTACCATAACGTTCTCTGACTGAAGAGTGTGCAGAGGTTCAAGCTATAGAAAATCCTGATAATCTGACAGAAGCATTTTGGATTCTGGCCTTCAGGGTCATAAAGCCTAGCAGCTGTGGCCCAATCCTTTCCAGTTTGGGTGACCAGCACCCTTTGATCACCCACAGAAATGGGAAAACCTTCTGCAAGTGGAGGGCTCAAGCCAAGTGAGGCTTTGGCACTGGGCCTGAATAGATGCAGCCAAAAAAGATGACCAGACACGACTTACGTTCCTCCGGTGACCTGAATGCTGGCAACGCGGTCCTGGAAGCCATAAGACCACAGGCTTGGAATATCCTCATCGCACACTTCCATCTTACGACCCTCAAAGTTTGCGCATTCATACAGGCAAATCTTGTGGTCCTGTGGGTCCTGTTGGAGAAATAAATCACATTTCAACTGTTTGCCAACACATCATGCAAATGTTGATATTTCAGCTTTCCTGTTCTAGATTTCAGTCAATAATAAAAATAAATAAACATAACCAAATGATTATTAGGATTACTGAGGATAGATGACATATGGTTATGTAATATTGGTTATGGTTTTGAATATAAATGTTTTAGAGGATAAAATCAAATCTTTGACAAACAATGCTGAATACTTTTAATTGCTTGTTTTTTTTCTAAGTCAAAATGAAACACAGCTGCACAAAAATGTCATCTAATGAAAGCTCTAATCCAAAAATGGAAGGAGCCTATAAATACACATGTAACTACAACCCTGAAGAAATTTTCTTTTAAGCCAACAAAAGATGAATGAAAAATAGACGGATGTGAGCTGCAATTGGAGGCTGACAGCAGAAACAAAATACCCCCCCCTTCTAAAAAAAATTAAAAAATGCAAAAAAACCTGCATGCCTACCACAACTTACCATTCGGAGAGGTCTGACTGACATGATGCGGTCGCACCTGTAGCTGTTGGACCAGGTGTCCCATCGGGGGTACTCTCCTTTCTCTAGTATGAACATCTCACCAGTCATGTTCTGCTGCTCATATCCCACCCAGCTGGAGAGGCAGACATATAGATAAGGAAAAGGGAAAACATACATTGTGCTGTTACTCGTAATACATTTAACATTGGGTTGTTGACTTACGGTCCAATCTCTACCCGGATGGAGCCGATTCTGTCCATACCCTTCTCACACAGGTTACGGTTCTCTCCAAACAGGTCCATCCTACGGCCTTGGAAGTTCTCGTATTCATAGAGGTATATCTGAAAAGTGAAACATACTGGAAGCATTTGTTTCTTAACACTTTAGATAAACAGTTACTTGTTTTCATAATTTTTTTTAGGATCACTCATCTTAAAGAAAACTGTGGAAGTACCTTGTGATTGCGCAGCCCAATGGCAGAATGGCTGCCTATGCTACCTTGAGCACCTGAGTGAGACATGATCAGCTCTAAAGAGAAGATGCATGAAGTCAGTTGGCTGTTTTCAGAGATCACGAAGAGGATAATTACTTCTACTTGACTGCTAGAATATGGCATACACTCCAACACAGCAATTACATTAAAATAGTGGCTGTTTGAACTCAAGGATTACTCTTTTTTTTTTTTTTTCAAAAAGACTGGATTGACTCTCCTGGATTGATTCTTCATTCATTCAGAAGCAAGTTTCTTTTAGAGTTGTCCAAAGGCTGTTTTTACATGTATCATATTTTCTTCTGCAATTTATAAAATGAGTCAACACAAAGAAAACTGAAATGCATCATTTGAAGTCTTCTGGCCACGTGCAGCATCACGACGCACAACACCAGTTCAGCAAAAATAAGATGTTCAGGTAGAGTAAAGTTGCTCATTAAGAATAAAAATCAGTTCTCAAAATGATTTTGCTTATTATAAAATAACAAGCACAAAGCACAGAAAGCTTGTTATGCAAGCATTTTTGACACATCATTGTCCTGTGAACATAAATCTATCTTTCCTGTAAGAGTGCAGCATGACTCCCTGCTTTTCTTTTTTGAGTTGTTTAAATCATACCAACACCCAGGTTTCACCCTCAAAGTTGTATTTACTGTGCAAATTTTCCAGGACAGTCAATAACCATCCATAAAATCTGTCAGTAGTGCCCTGAGAAGCTTTTTAAGGACAAAAGAACTGGACCCAGTACCTTATCTTTCTCATTAATTTTACTTCAAGGTGACAAGTAAACACATAAGCTGCCTTTTGTGTCACTATTACTCCTATTCAGGTCAAAGTTAAGGTTTAAGAGAAGCGGAAGTCCATAGTTGGTTCTTTCAGTCCAAAGTGTGAGTAGACAGGAAAAAATGCAATATTCCCAAATAATAATTAGTCTAGCAATTCTTTAAAAGTTAGAAAGAGGAAAAACTTACAGTTACAATTGAAGGAATGGCTGAAACGGACCGACCTTTAGAGAAAATGATGGACGGCGACCTTATGAGTGGGGATATATATATACATTCACATCCAAACCAAGTCTACAGAGGCAGGATTCTGACTTCTTATTGGCCGTGAGCTGGATCATGGTGTGGGGTCAAAGGGCATGCTGTTAATCCGTGGACAAGTCGTGATGATTCAGCTGCTTCTTTTGTTGTCCAGCTCCATTGTGGGGGAGCGGGGACAGTCACTGCCATCAGCAGAAAGTTTGGTTGCTTTTACACACACACACACACACACACACACACACACACACACACACACAAAAATCAAACACACATTTTTGTGTGTGTGTGAATCTGCTGTCCCTCACTTTCTTTCTAAAACCGTTTTCAGTTTTTACTTCTTTCATTTCATTTTCACCAGTTTCACTGTGATTTTTTCTTTCACCTCCATTTTTTCTTTTTTCTTGATCCTTGGTTTAGGAAGTCTAAGCTTTTGAGCCCCATGTCTCTAATATGCTGAGTGCAGGAGTTTCGTTTAGGCAGGCAAACAGACACTCTTTTGTGCATTTGGGTGCTGGACAGATCATATCCATGAATACAGACATGTATACACATAAATATCACATGCAGACATCATTTTTTACATATGCAGCAGCAGGCCCACAGACTGACAGATTCTTGGTGTGACTTGTGAAATCACCCAAAAGTCAAAAACATTTTAAATGGATTTTTGGCTGCCATAATAAAAACCACTGTCATCTTCTTTTTATAGTCATGTTAAAAGCAAGTACACCTTCTTTCAGTTCTAAGATTTTATGCATCAGGATATGATAAAAAATAATTGGATCCTTAGCAGGTTCTAAAATTATGCAATTACACCCTCTGATGAGCAACAATATATGATATATTACACCATTTCATTATTTAACTAACAAAAATTAAACCAAAATGCAGATACGGTGTGTGAAAAACTAAGTACAAAAACTAAGCACAACCTTATTGCTTTCATTGGAAATGAGAGGGTAAGCAGCTAATTAAATGCACTTGATTCACTGGTTATCAGCAAGTGTGACCACTTCTACAAAAGTAGAAGTCTTGGCAGTTTGCAGGTGTGTGTAAAGATATCAGCAATGATCTTAAATAAGAAATTGTTGCTGGCCATCACTGTGAAATTAAGGTAATTTCCAAAGAATCAGAAATGCATCATTCTGCAGTGAGAAAGATCATTACCCCCCCCCAACAAACAAACAAACAAAAAAACAACAACAAAAACAGAGCAAAAACAAACAAACATTCAAGGCAGTTGCCAATCTTCCCAGGACTGGACATGGTCAGACTATGCAATGCTCACAGAAACTGCAAAAAGCAGCAACCCAAGAGCTATATCTCAGATTCTACAGGCCTCAGTTAGCATGTTAAATGTTAAAGTTCATGACAGTACAGTTAGAAAAGACCAAAGGAGTATGGTTTGTTTGGAAGGTTTGCCAGGGGAAAGCCTCTCTTCTCTAAAACGAACATGGCAGCAGGACTTTGGTTTGCAAAATTGCATCTGAGCAAACAAAGTGGGGATGTTTGGCCATGATGTAAAGTATTCTAGAGTCAAATGTGAGGCCATCTGTCTGACAGTTAAAGCTTGGCCAAATATTGGTCATGCAATATGATCACAAGCCTTTTCTGTCTTGCTGACATAGTTCTCTCTTCAACTTTGCAATTCATATAAGATTAACAGTAACAAAAACAGGTTAGTATTTATATTGATTTCAACACTGCTTCTCTTAATGTTTATCTTGATATGAACCATGCTTTAGCTTTGACATTTAAGAAAATAGAGCCACAATGGTGTAGTTCTTCAGCCATGAATTTTATAGAAGTACATCAGCTTCACTTAAAAAAAAGTAATTTACAGTGTCCATGTATACTTAAGTGGTTAATTGCGTGATTGCTAAATCACAAGTTGTTTAAAAACAACAACAACAACAAAAAGCTCCTGCAGGTTTTACTTTTCACCATATGCAGTATATGCAGGTTTGATATCTATGCAAAGAGTGTGGCATTACAGCAACCAGTAGAGCTGCTGATGCAATATAAGATGCAATTTAAAGACATCTTTGCAGCTGAGGGTGGCGTCTACAGAGAAGGAGAGATGTGGTTAGAGCCTGGGAGGGGCAGAGGTAAGTTTCTGATTGCATAGGTCTTACTGTGCAATCCAGGCGGGAGAAACTCAGAGGAATGTGGCAGGGAGTGGGCAGGCAGGTGAGTTGGTGTTAGAGCCAAAAGTCCTTTGAGCAGAGTGAGGGGCCAGAGCTTGGAGTCAGCAGGTGAGGCAGTGGCTGGAGACATGGGTTGGAAACTCTTGACAAAGAATTGAATGAACAGCAGGAAACAGAGTTAGAAGCACAAACATTAAAGTGACAGAGCCTGGTTGTCACCATAACTGGCAAAGAAGAGCCTATGCAGGGTGAAGATGTGTGTACACTAAAAGGCTAGTTGTTCTGGTGTAAACGGCTTTGTGTGTGTTTGTGTGTGTGTGTGTCAGTTGTATACTGTGGATGTATGTGTGAGTGCATGAACAAGCCATTGCGTGCCTGTCTCTGTCCATGACAGTCTGCCTGCATGACTGAGCACGTGTGCACATAGACGTGAGTGATGAGGTGAAAGCATCGGAGATGTGGGGTCAGTAGAAGCGGGCATGATGCACAAATCTGAGACAGAGCACACGCAACTGTGGAAAGACCTCAGTGAGTAAACAAGAGATATATTATCTTGTTTAAAAGACATCTTTTTGAGTCCACCCAGAATTAAAATACCACTTAAAGCTGAAAAGTTAAAAATGCCCATGTTTTTCGATTTTTTTGCTTTCTACTTGAAATCTACTTGTGGTACTTTTCCTATTGCAACGCAGTCTCTGTTAGGGCTGTTCACATCTGTGATGATCTGTTCCCTAGACTAGGCTGTGCCAGGACTTGGTCCGGCCCACCGGTCATGGTCCATTTGGAACTTGTGCTTATCTGCACTGGGCACCGTGCCCTCCATCCAGTCCTACTGCAGCTAAAGCCCAGTAGCTCAGCACCGAACAATACATGGAGCAGCAATGTGCTGACTCCTGCCCCGACCCACAGGCCCAGCTGCTTTTCAGCACCAACATGTATAAATAGGTCCGTTTACTCTGGGGTCAGGACATCGTTTTGTGGACCCCCCTGTGAACACTGAACAGCTATTCTTTGGGGCCGGTCAGGTAAGCCCTCTATCTCAGTCCATTCAGCCTACAGCCTTGTACAGACTATTGTCACTTTACATTTTTGCATCTTTTCTCTTTGTGGATTTTGCTGAGTCACATGAATGTATAGACAGAGGGCAGATATGCATAGGTCTACTGACCACGCACAGAGAGGACATGTATGCATTGTGACGCCATCAAGTGAGGAGCATTTCCTATAGCTGGCTATATGAATGGTTTCAAACCCAAACATATATGACAAAGGGAATATTGTTGTATAGTTCAAGAGTCATTCTAATAAATGGACTTGTCTACTTTTGCTATAAAATTAGCCCCAATTAAAAAAACACAAAAAAGTGAGACATGACAGTAACAGTCTGTGAGATCACATTACAGTTTGCATAAAAACTGCAGAAACACTCATTCTTGTTTTAAGTGGTATGAATGATAAACTGTGGCATAATTGCACACTGACATAAATGTGACACTCGCTGTTCTCTACTCTGAAGGTAAATCAGCTCTGAGATACAAAGTAGCATGGCTCTGAATAACCCTAACCCTCTGGGACCATGGAAGGTGAGTTTGATGCCTTGTCATGGACAGAAAACCAAAGCAGATAATGCTTTTAAATATCAAGCCTGGCCTGACCTGATAAATGAATCAGATATATGATACTATGCGCACATCAGTGTGTGTGATTGTGCACCATGTGCATGCTACATGTATGCATTTGTGTCTGCTCCAGATCACAGTTTATGATCAGGAGAACTTCCAGGGGAAGCGTCTGGAGTTTACCTCAGCCTGCCAGAACATCATGGAGTGCGGCGTTGACAACATTCGCTCCTTGAAGGTGGAGTGTGGCGCGTAAGTCAGCCTCACAGTAAAGAAATTCCTGACAGCAGAGATGTGACCCGAAGTACATTTATCATGCGTTTAAAGTCATGCAACAAATTTCATACAGAAAGCTACTGATAGATCTGTTAATAGTTAATTTCAAAACATTGCAACTGAGATTATAAGCCTCCAAATGATGTGTAGCTCATTCTTGGTTACTTAAAGTTCACTAAAAACTTTCTTTAAATGTAGAAAACATTTGCCTGATGTCTGCTAATGAATCTGTTTTGTAAGTGTTCTCGTGATCCAGCAATGCAATTGTGTGTCTGTCTGTTCGTTCATGACAGCTGGGCAGGATATGAGCACTCCAGCTTCTGTGGCCAGCAGTTTGTTTTGGAGAGAGGAGAGTATCCTTACTGGGAGTCATGGAGCGGCAGCAACGCCTACCACATTGAGAGGATGATGTCCTTCCGCCCCATCTGCTCTGCTGTAAGTTTTTGTCCTAAATAATCAGCTTCTGCTTTTTCTCTGTCTATCCAAAATGTTCAGTTAAAAAAAAAAAAAAAGTCTCTTTTGTGTGTAGGGCTCAATAGAGTGACTAATAAAGGCACTCATTGCAACCTAAAATAGAATGTAATGCAGTTAAACCTTAGAAATTATTAGATTTTGGACACAATGACACAATTTTGATGATAATTATGCAACCCTTTTATGTCTGGAAGGTTGCTACCTCATTACTACTGACATCTACAAGCCTACCACATCATCCTGTGTTCTTTTGTTTATTTACTCCGGATGACTCATGCACACACAGAATCACAAGGAGTCCAAGATGGTGCTATTTGAGAAGGAGAACTTCATGGGGCGCCAGTGGGAGATAAACGACGACTACCCCTCCCTGCAGGCCATGGGCTGGGGCAACAACGAGATTGGATCTATGCAAGTTCAGAGCGGCGCGTAAGTCTCAAGATCAGAGCTTGCATGGCTCTTTACAGGTTTGGGACATAAATGAAGAGAGCAGATAAAAACTATCTATTTTAACCACATGACTGATATAATAAAACACTTGACATACAGTACATAAAATACAGATTTGCAGCCTTTGTATTTAACTAGTGATTGCATTTTAAATTAACTACATTATTTGAATATTTACAGCTAAAAAATACACTAATCTAGCTAGTATCGTGTGTGTGTGTGTAGGAATGACTCGTAATTTACACACTGCTCTAGTTTTTAAGGTTAATTATCTAGTCCATATATTATTGGAAACCTTGTATTGCTGCTATGATGTTTCACTTTCCTCTCTTGGGCTCAATAGTGCTATCAAAGTGTCAGTTTAGCACCCTAACTGTATGTACCTTCCAGGCTTATTCACTCAACTAAGAAATAGTTCATTTCATTGTATTTGATGAGCCTGTTTGAATGGAGTGATTAAATGAGCTGACATACAGCACTCTCACGTAGCTTCATGTATAGTTTCCTAAATGCATTTCATTTCACTTGCTGTGTAAACCACAAATTTCCCTCTCCTCCTCCTCCAGCTGGGTGTGCTACCAGTTTCCAGGTTACCGTGGTTACCAGTACATCATGGAGTGTGACCGTCACGGTGGCGAGTACAAACATTACAGAGAGTGGGGCTCCCATGCTCAGTCCTTCCAGGTGCAGTCGCTGCGCCGAATCCAGCAATGAGACCCCACAGCCTCCTCTCCCAACCTCTCACTCTTTACCTCCTCCTTTTCCTTCTCTTCCTCCCTTCACCCAGTCATTCCAGCACCTTCTGGTGCTTTACCATTGAGATGTTTACAGCACTTTTCTTGTCTGTTGCCAAATGAAAATGAAGAGAAATGATGGGAAGAATTAAACAGAGTACAAACAGGTCACTGAAGAGAAGCTCCTGACTGATGTCCCGCTGAGGAAAGAAAAGGAGGAAGCTTAAAAAAGGCCTGTGGGCAGCAGCAGGGTGGTGATGTCACCCAGAGTCATTGCTCCTCATATTTGTGGGTAACTGTGGTGCTACCAGTGTTCAATAAAGAAGGAACAGGCAACTTAAAATAAACAGAAACACAAGAGTTTGCTGCTAACCTCCAATGTGCTCAGTTGTGATTTATTTTCATGCTTCACTTTCCGTGCATTTTACTTTAGGCCTCTCTTTTTTAATTTTTGACCAGTTACAGTGAAGTGATGCGGGAAGAACATAAAAATAATAGTAGTCACATTTTGCTTTATGCCTTAATAGAAGATAAATGGACAAGTACTCTGTATAGCATCTTTCTACTAAATTTGAGCACTCAAAGTGCCTTCTATTACAAGTCTCATTCACCCAATCACACACAGATTCACACAGTGCATTTATCTATGCCCAAGCACTTTATCTAACATTTACACATGCATTTGTAGTCTAATGGATGCATCAGAGGCAACTCAGGGTTCAGTATCTTGCCCAAGGAGACTAGGGGAACTGGGGATCAATCCACCTACCTACAATTGATAAATGACCCACTCAACCTGTTCACACCATGAGAGCCACTGCAAACAAGGCACTAATGTTAAACCTCTGTAAACAAAGAGGAGTTAGTCAGTGTGAGAATATAATGCATGCTAATTATTCAGCTATCTTTAAACTGGAGCAAAACATATGCTGTTATGGCTTTTTTGAAGCTCTTCTTTTGTATATTGGAAAGAATTTTTGTTTATTTATGAAGTCCTCTTCATAGCTGATAACAACAATATATCAAGTGCCCAAGTGAATGTGCTACATAAAGTTTTGGCTCTCTTGCATTTTAGTTGAACTTGTGTTCATTTTACCACAGCAATGTGATCTAGTTTAGTGTGCAGCTCCAGCTAGTTATAGTTTAGCAGGAGTTGTCCTAAGTTAAACAGCTGAACCACCTCAATGGTTCCAAAAACTCCTACAGTTTGCCATCAGTTCAGGTTAGCAGTTAAAACAAAGCACTTTGGGAACATTTTGAAGTGTGTAGTCAGAAGACGTACACTGCTCAAAAAAATAAAGGGAACACTTAAACAACACAATATAACTCCAAGTAAATCAAACTTCTGTGAAATCAAACTGTCCACTTAGGAAGCAACACTGATTGACAATCAATTTCACATGCTGTTGTGCAAATGGAATAGACAACAGGTGGAAATTATTGGCAAATAGCAAGACACACTCAATAAAGGAGTGGTTCTGCAGGTGGGGACCACAGACCACTTCTCAGTACCTATGCTTTCTGGCTGATGTTTTGGCTGACTGTTGGTGGTGCTTTCACACTCGTGGTAGCATGAGACGGACTCTACAACCCACACAAGTGGCTCAGGTAGTGCAGCTCATCCAGGATGGCACATCAATGCGAGCTGTGGCAAGAAGGTTTGCTGTGTCTGTCAGTGTAGTGTCCAGAGGCTGGAGGCGCTACCAGGAGACAGGCCAGTACACCAGGAGACGTGGAGGAGGCCGTAGAAGGGCAACAACCCAGCAGCAGGACCTTTGTACCTCTGCCTTTGTGCAAGGAGGAACAGGAGGAGCACTGCCAGAGGTCTGCAAAATGACCTCCAGCAGGCCACAAATGTGCATGTGTCTGCACAAACAGTTAGAAACCGACTCCATGAGGATGGTATGAGGGCCCCACGTCCACAGATGGGGGTTGTGCTCACAGCCCAACACCATGCAGGACACTTGGCATTTGCCAGAGAACACCAGGATTGGCAAATTAGCCATTGGCGCCCTGTGCTCTTCACAGATGAAAGCAGGTTCACACTGAGCACATGTGACAGACGTGACAGAGTCTGGAGACGTCGTGGAGAGCAATCTGCTGCCTGCAACATCCTTCAGCATGACCGGTTTAGCAGTGGGTCAGTAATGGTGTAGGGTGGCATTTCTTTGGAGGGCCGCACGGCCCTCAATGTGCTCGCCAGAGGTAGCATGACTGCCATTAGGTACCGAGATGAGATCCTCAGACCCCTTGTGAGAACATATGCTGGTGCGGTTGGCCCTGGGTTCCTCCTAATGCAGGACAATGCTAGACCTCATGTGGCTGGAGTGTGTCAGCAGTTCCTGCAAGATGAAGGCATTGAAGCTATGGACTGGCCCGCCCGTTCCCCAGACCTGAATCCAATTGAGCACATCTGGGACATCATGTCTCGCTCCATCCACCAACGTCACGTTGCACCACAGACTGTCCAGGAGTTGGCGGCTGCTTTAGTCCAGGTCTGGGAGGGGATCCCTCAGGAGACCATCCACCACCTCATCAGGAGCATGCCCAGGCATTTTAGGGAGGTCATACAGGCACATGGAGGCCACACACAATACTGAGCCTCATTTTGACTTGTTTTAAGGACATTACATCAAAGTTGGATCAGCCTGTAGTGTGTTTTTCCACTTTAATTTTGTGTGTGACTCCAAATCCAGGCCTCCATTGGTTAATAAATTTGAATTCCATTGATGATTTCTGTGTGATTTTGTTGTCAGTACATTCAACTTTGTACAGAACAAAGTATTCAATGAGAATATTTAATTCATTCAGATCTAGGATGTGTTATTTGAGTGTTCCCTTTATTTTTTTGAGCAGTGTCTAAAAGAACATACAATAGAAAAAATAACTTATTGAAAAATGTCAAGGCTGCATGCAGATTCTATTCAGGGGACTGTGAGGGAAGTTCAAAAACTTCAGCTTCTGTTTTATTTTATTTTTTTAAGTGAGTCATGGTAGGTTCTGAGGTTTACATTGGATTACAATGTTGCAGAATTTGCAAATATTTGGTGGGATCCATTCTTCCCTCTGTTCACTTAGCCTATCCTGTTAGTGGCTGACACATAACCATTCTTACCCCCATGCTTAACAACTGGCAAATTAAAAAGTTGGATAATTTTGTTCTTCAAACATTAAACCTATTAAACAAACACTTATTTCTAAAATGACTGACTTTGCATACTTCAAACATTTGTTTTGCGAAAAGATTGCAGGTAAGGTGTTCCATCTTATGGTGTACCAACATCAGTCCTGCCAGTGAATCCTCCCTACAGGTTCCTCCTAGCCATGTGGATGTTTTTTTTTTTTTTTAATCAGAAAATGGTTTCTGTTTTCTTAATGAAATTTCAAACAGGAAAAATATAACACTCAAGGCAATATTTTAACACAAATGTATATGTAGGTGGGCTGAAGGTCAACAAGTTGAAACACATGGAGTCAACCATCCAAAGCAACAAACAGTGTACAAGAGCGGTGAAGAATAGAGTGCAGGCAAGGTGGGGTGAGTGGACATGAGTGTCACGGGTAGTTTGTGACACAAGGATAACAGCAAGAGTGAAAGGGAAGATTTAAAAGATGGTAGTGAGACCTGCTATGATGTATGGTTTGGAGACTGTGGCACTGACAAAAAGACAGGAGACTGAGCTGGAAGTGGTAGACCGTAGATGCTCAGATTTTCATTGTGAGTGATCAGGATGAACAAGCTTAGAGATGAGTATATCAGAGGGACAGCTCAGGTAGAGCGTTTTGGAGGCAAAGTAAAAAAAGCAAGGCTGAGATATTTTGGACATGTACAGATAGTGGATATACTGGGCGAAGTATGCTGAAGATGGAGCTGCCAGGGAGGAGGGTTGGTTTGACAGAAGAGGATACTAGGGATAGGGTGAGATGGAGGCAGATGATCCGCTGTGGCGACCCCTAAAGGAAGCAGCTGAAAGAGGACGAAGAAGAAGAAAAACAAAAAGAGGAAGATGTAGCTTATACAGATTCAGTCATTTGCTTTAAGTCTGTCATTACTGATTGCAAACAAGGTTTGATATCTCTTCTATTGACAATTCCTAATAACACTTGTTGACATGCCTCCTAACAAGCCAACCGAGGTTCGTCTTGAGTTAATGGTGGTCTGAACATTTTTACAAGCTCTTTAAAATATGTATTTGGGGACTCATTTGTAATGTCTCTGTTTTATGGATGCCAACAATATTTACAATTTACCCAGGTGATCTGGAACGTTCGCATATGTGTGCATGTAATAGGTGTAATAGTTGTTGTGATTAAGGAGTAACTACGTGTTTCCTCGTCAAATACAAATAGTATCACAAACAACGATAAAACATTTCTTAGATTGCATTATTTTATTTCAGTCGCCCATTTCAAAGGGGGCAGTAAAATTAAAGGTAAAATAGCTCCGGTCCACCTTAAAATCCGACGTCACCACGAAGCCCCGCCCCTGTGAGGTGAACGGAAGTAAATTGAAATAGGCAGGCCAGAACGGCTCGGGAAGACGTCCGTCCCTCTGGAACCAAAGCCAAAAATACTCGAGTGTGGTGTTTGTTCTTCAGTTACAAATTCCGGATGGTGTAGGAGTAGAAGACAGGTCAACATGGTGCCTATTTGGGAACATTTCTCGACGACGCTGAAACTACGGGCGCCACTTTTCGCCTTTCTTCTCCTTTTTGTCGCCTCTCTTGGCGACGCTAGAAGCGCACGAAGTGCCCGAGCCTCGACGGAGGAAGCGGTAGAAACTTATGGCAAATACTACAATTATGTTGAACTAACAGAACGTTTGCAATCATTATCCCAGAAATATCCTCACATAGCTAACCTGTCGAGTATAGGACAGTCCGTGGAGGGCAGGCAGCTGTGGGTGATGCGGGTTACCAAGGACCCCAACACGGACGCACCGGGGAAACCTAAATTTAAATACATTGGGAACATGCACGGCGACGAAACCGTGTCCAGACAGGTGCTGGTTTACCTTGTGGAGTACCTGCTGACTAAATACGGGGAGGAAGAGCGCATCGCTGAGCTGGTGAACGGCACGGATATTTACATCATGCCCAGCATGAATCCCGACGGCTTTGAGAAGTCCAGAGAGGGGGACTGCAGTGGTGACAACGGGGGTCGAAATAATGCCAAAAATATGGACCTAAACAGAAGCTTTCCTGACCAGTTTGACGGAACGACCGCGGATCCAAATAGTATCCCCGAGGTGATGGCTGTGATCAGATGGATCCAGGAGCAAAAGTGAGTATTGATCTTAAACACACAGTATCCAGTTGTTTTGCCCAGTTATTTGAGGTCTTGACTGGTGTGACTTCAATAACTTAATTGATCTGGTTTCTGGTCAATGTGTAGCTCACAGTGGAGGATCTGAAGGGTGGCACAGTCATTGAGGTCGATGAGCAACTCAATTATTAGTTTTTTGTTTTTTTGTTTTTTTTTTAAATCGGGACCTAAGGGTGTCAGTGCAGTCAAGGGTTACTGAACTGGAGCACCATAATGACACAGTGTGCAAGACTGAGATTCACAAGAAAGTGAAAGTTTCACCAAGTAAAAGTTGTCACACTTACTTCTCAGCCTCTTTGCAAAAAGGCAATGCCCCTCAGAGCATCTTACATTATGATATGTATTTCCCTTTCCTCAAAACTTATATGATAGATGCTCATACATGCACACTGATCACTTCTAGAGTTAAAGTTGGGGTTGGTTAAAATCTGCAGTCCTTGTTCTAAGAATCTATTTAGGAAACAAACATAACTTAATTTGAGGCATCAGCAGTCAAAGTTGGCCAGGTCAATTGTTTATATCCCAGACTGACTGCTTTCGTAGTGCCAGATTCCCTCTTTACTTCATGGCAAGTATGGACATGAAAGTAATGGTAACAAAGACTCTGGAATGCTGTGATCCTGTGCTTTAAGGCTGCTGTCAAAATCTATTTTTATCTCTCTAGATTTGTGCTGTCAGGGAATCTACATGGTGGCACTGTGGTCGCCAGTTACCCTTTTGATGACTCAGCCTCCCATAAGCGAGAAGGTCAGTACAGCCAGTCAGCGGACGATGGCCTGTTTCGCCACTTGGCCCTGGTATATTCCCAGAACCACCCTGTGATGAAGACTGGTGAGCCTAACTGTCCTGATACCCCAGAGGAAACCTTTAAAGACGGCATTACTAATGGAGCACACTGGTACGACGTACCTGGTAAGACAGTCAAGTTTCAGTGCTTTCATTCAAGTTCTAGATGAATGTTTGATATTCTGCAGCGAGGAATCTCAATATTTGCATGGTGATAAGAAATTAAAGTGTGGCTCATTATTGATCTATGTTGGCCAGAACACCTTAAATAATCTGTCAGGGTAAAAGAGGGTATCCTGCTGGTGTCAGCTGAATCAGTAGATTAAGTTGAGCTTTGCAAATCATATCATGTTTGTTTCTTTTAGAACTAAGTGTATGTGTCATTGTTTGCAAACAAGGAAATAACAGTCTAAAGTGAGACACCTTGTGTGTGTTGGCATGGAAATGAGTAGAACCTGTGTGTGATTTCTTAGATTCAAAGCTCATTGTCGTAGAAGATATTTATTTAGTCCTTGTTCTGGAAGTTTACTTTGGAAAGCGGGTTGGGTATGGTTCTAGATCTCCAAAAGCTAAGAATGTTTTCTGCTGCTGCTGAATTGTTTGCAATGTATGTTTGCTACCAGCTGTTTGAGGAGGCTTGGCTAGAGATTATGTCAGTTTCCTTCACACGTGAGCCCTTTTCACAGATGTACTGCAGGCCAGAAATTTTGTAGATGTGAAGGATATAGTTGTTGGTAGTTGTTGGTTGTTGCCCCCCTCCTCCCCTTAAATAAAGCAGAGAAATTTTTGGAAGTGAGAATGCACCTGTAGCAGACTATCTCCTGTTGTGAAGTTGAAAGATGTTCAATTCAGTGTATCTGCATTTGCATCAGACAAAACATTAAGTCACATTTCAGAAAGCAGGCTGAACTGGAAGGGCAGTCAGTAGAGCGCATACCACGCCTATGTCCCGATATATTATGCTGCAGAAGATCCCACCCAGTGTTGTCATACTCAGTCATAAATTATTTTCAGAATTCTTAGATCTCGACAGAACTTATGGTCATGTGGCACCCTAATCCTATTTATACGGTTACAAGGAAGTAACAGTCTAAACTGAGACACCTTGTGTGTGTGGAGATCATGGACATCAGACTTATCCTCATAAGGTTAGACGCAAATATGTGAATATTGTCCCTATCTCACAAAGGTAAAGAATATTTTTAAAAATTCCTGGATTCAGATTGTGATCCAGATCAGCACCAAAATATAATCAATTGTTACGTGTACCAGCCCCAATAACTCCAGAAATTTTCATCGAAATCTATTGATAATTTTCTAAGTTATCCTGCTAATAGACGAACAGACCAATGCGACCAAAAACATGACTTCTCCCCAGCTATTGTGGGATAGCTGGGGAGAGGTAACTATGTTGCATACCAAAGCTGCTTAGAGGCAGTCTGAAAGCGCTCTGTTTCTTCATTTAATGCAAGTTTGGTTAAAACGGAGACATAATATAAGAGAAGCACTGCACTCATAAAATCCAGAATTGAAATCTATGAGACAGTTCCAGCAAAGATGGTGATAGAAATATAATTTTCTAGGGGAAAAAAAGCTTTTAAGCCCTATTTTGGGGCAAAATCAGAAAATCCCTCAATTTTTTAAAAATCGGATTTAACTGTACATACAGTTTTTAGGTGACAGTGATTATTGAAATAAAAAATAATTTTAATAATGCTTCAAAATAAAGTTGCCCAAAGTTGTTTCATGATAGACTTTGAGTAGTGAGACTTTCTTGTAGAAGACATTAGGCTAAAAGACATTGTAAAGCAGGGTTCAGTGTTTTTCTCTTACACCTCATTTAACTGTCTTGTTCGACATATTATAGCCACTTCACAACCTCTTTAGTACCACTGCATATATCAGAATTGAAATTGTGTGCTTGGTGCTTTGAAACACAAAGAGCTTAAGTGCTTACAGTGTTTCAGGATTTTGACACTGCTCCAAAACCAGAAGTGCACTGCTCATCATGTTTGTTTGCCAAAACCTGTAATTATGCAACATTTTAGAGCTGTAGGCATTTTATAGGCCTGTGGGCTGAATCTTTTTAGCTGTCAATTCACTGTATGTATCTTTGTCCTGAATAAGTGTCCTATATGAGCTAAACTAAAAGCAGTTTGCTTAGTTTCCTTGCCTGCAGTGTAATTTAAGCTCACCATGCTTCTCTCTACCTTTGTTTTGTTAGCTTGTCTGAGGTTTGTTTTTGTTTGCTCTTTCTCTTTAGGTGTATTACACAATAGTAGATGCCAGGTGACAGCAGTGTTAGCATGCATTTGCCTTGGCCGGATAAACTGCTTTGATTAAACTTCTGCACAACTTGCATGCCATTTACTCCTTTACATCAACTTCACTTGCTTTTCAAAGCTATTTGGGAGAAATCTACAGTCTTTAAGAGAAAGTACTTGAGTGTGTTCTAATTGAATGTACCCGCATCATCCCAATTGATTTTTTAATGCATGCAGTGAGGCACTGTATACATTATATACAGTGATTATCAGGATAGCTTAAAAATAGGTACTATTTGTTTGTATCATTAGATGGAACTTAATTTTGTTGTTTACCACTTGGAGAAAAGGGAACAGGAAATCATTACCATAGCCTCGTGCACACAGTCCTAAATAGTAGCTACTATATGCTGTTACATATCAGAAGCACAGTGAAAGGATAAATTGATGTTTTAGTTAAAGATTACAACTCCTTGTTTAAAACATCCAGTATTTACCCAGAGGAGGTTCACACTGTTAATATGAGCCAGTTATTGAACCTCTTAGCAACAGGAGTATTCATATCTCACGATGAAAGTGGTGCCAAGAACAACCTTTGAATTGACAATGCTTTCATCTGTCTGCCATGCCACAGTGGACGAAATGTCACTGTTAACACCGGGCTAATGGCAGATGATGGAAGCGGTCAGGACATTGTGTGACGCAATTAGTTGCCCAGGCAAAGTGCCAGGCGTCAGGAACAAGAGATTTTTTTGTCTGGGAGTCAAAGCTAGAAATAATGACTGAGCATAACATGTAATCATGACCTATAATCTTTTGACACAGTCCATTGTTGGAGGGATCTTACTTTTGAACTGTGTTTTGTTTCATGTAACCAAATCTGGTGTTACTCATAATGTGTGTCTTCAGGGTCTAATCGGTTTCAAATATTTTTGGCTCATTTAATTGCTGCCTGTTAATGCAAGGCAGTATGGGCTGAACGAAACATGTCACTGCGTATACACTTACAGGAGAACAAAGTCCAGAATCTAATTTTACTGCATGAAAATACAGCTCGGCGGCCACGATAATCTGACTGCTCTGCCACCGTCTGCGTGCACTCACAACTCTGATAACCACACTTTAGTTGTGCATCACTATAAAAAACAAAACAAAAAAACTAACAGTCATCTGACTCTTATACTCTGTGCCCTGGATTGCCATCTTAAATGTTTGACTCAGCTTCTTAAATCATTGTCATCCCCTGAGTTCAGGGTGTGTCACTGGATCCGGTACACACAGGATATTTAAGGTTGGAACTTTTGTAGACTTTCTGCGTGTTTGTCTAGTGCCTACATATGCAGGATGTTTACTTTAAGTCATTTGCTTGAAAGATAATGTAAACAGAATCAAATCCCATAAGACAATGCCTAATATCTTATGACCAGAGAAAAGGTTCTTATTTTTATCATGTTACTGCAGGCAGTTGGGTTTTTGACATAGTTGTAATAGGTGAATAACAGCTAGTAAAATTACTCTTCTTTAACGAGGGGGAGATTTTAAGAGCTGTGCTCTACTTGGTTCTCATTCCCCCCCTACTCTCTGCTGTCACCACAATGGTTAAACTATTACTGCGACTCATCTAAATACATCATCCAATCTTTTCCTCAATTTGGCCATAAATCAATCTGAGACTTCAGCATGTTAAAAAAGTCAAATCTGGCTGATGGCTTCAGATGTTAGAGTTTCAGACAGTGTTTGTTGTCTTGTTGAGCAACAGTGGCAAGATGATAAGAAGACTGACGTTATGGACTAAAAGACTATTTTTGGAGTCTAACTAACCAAAAAGTGCATCTGAAAGATATTAAGAGTTCGTCAAATCTTCTGAAGTGTCCCTTTTCAGCTTCCATTGAATGACCTGGCAGCCAGTCGGTCTCGCCGAGTTTCAGACAACTGAACAGCTGTCACTTGACAAGGGATGACTCAGAATAACTTTCCAAGTCTGCTCTGTGAGTTGAGGGCACTATATCCCCACAGCTTAGAGAGAGAGCGATTTATTCATATTTTCATTACTGCATTTCCTTAACTTTGTAAAGCCAGTAAGTCTGCTTTCAGGAACATTTTGTCAATAGCGAACCATAGCAGATTTTTTAAATGGGCAGAAGTATGGATGTTAGGAAGTATACTCAAGTGGATACTAAAAGCAATCATAAAATCACACAAACTTAATGCACAAATAATTGCACTTCTAATAGTATTTTTTTTTTTTAAATGAGTTGCAAGTAGTACAGACTAAAGTGGCATTAGGGTATTGTCATGAACTCAAGGCTCTCGGTACAGGGGACTTTTTCTTAGGTTTTCTTGAATGTGGCTTTGTTGTGCATCACAAATTTTGTGTGCCAACATTTTCTGTTGTTATGTGGTTAGCATCATCCTCACCTCCTCCAGCCTGAGGCTGATGGTAGCTGGTTACTTGAAATGATCTGTTGGTGTTCAAGCAAGCGTTTTGAGAAATGACTTGTTTTTTAACAGGAAGAAATCTTGAGCTGAATGAGGCTCAGGGAGGACAGACCCTGTGCCTCAACTGTTTAGGATGAGGGGTGAGCAAAAAGAGGAAAAAAAGAACATAGAGAAACAATGAAACACATAACAATAAACAAGAGTGGGCACTTGTTGGTAGGGCCAGTAACCGCAGATCATTGGGATGCAGCTTCAGGGCCAAAAGTGGCTGTTGCATTTGGTTCCCGTGGCCACCCAGCCAGTAGTCCTGGAAACCTTCCAGCCAGGAACCATCTGACTGCCTGCTCATGTTCCATAGGGATGACCAGCAGAACAGCCTGCCCTTCTGTGTGTGTTTCTGTTTGCTTTACTGGAATTCAAGGTGACTTGCAAACTCCAGATGTTATGGTGTGTTGCCACACAAACTGTCTGTTTAAACTATGGTAATGAAGGGGGTAGGGGGGTGTGTGGGGTGGGGGCGGGGGCAAAGACAGGCTTTAACCTTTCCAGGCAGATCCTCCTCTTTTAATGATAAGTCCAGGCACCAGTGGATTATAGTTCAGGACAGCAGAATATGCAATTTTTGCATATTTTGCATGCATATTTTTGAGTGAGACTTTAAAATAGGTTTTGCTATGTCAAATTTATGCTCTTATGTAACATGTTTTGATTTTCTGCCCTGTTATCCAGGAGGGATGCAGGACTACAACTACCTTTATGGAAACTGTCTGGAAATCACAATGGAGCTGAGCTGCTGCAAATATCCTCTTGCTTCTGAGCTCCATAGGGAATGGGATTTCAACAAGGAATCCCTGCTAGCCTACATAGAACAGGTAGAGAAGGAATACACTATAGATATGATGTGATGTATATTCATTTTGTTTATATATAAGAATAATGCCCCATGACAAATTTTCTGTCATGAAATTTCTCTCCTTCAGCAAGATTCTTGAACTTGACCTGAATATCATAATATTCATGAAAGAAAGTACTAAAAAAATTGTGTGAAAGTTTAAATGAAATGCCTAAATACACAAAAAAAATTCAGCAAAGTATTTTCAATGAATAAAAAAAATGATATAATCTGCAGTGTAGATGGTTTTATTTGTACTTCAAATACTGCTCTCTTCCAGGTGCACATTGGTGTTCGTGGCTATGTGAAGGACGCAGTTAGTGGTGCTGGCCTCAGCAATGTGAGCATTGTGGTAGCAGGCATCCGCCACAACCTGATGACAGGGAAATACGGGGACTACTACCGCCTTCTGCTACCTGGAATATACAACATAACAGCTGTGGCCCCAGGGTGAGTGCATATAATAGGTTTTCACAAACAGAGGTTATTCATTAATGGAAACACTTTATGCTAGGTCAGATCTCCAGTTTCAGTGCAGTGATCAGTGACAACCAGGTGGCTGATGACTGCTTCTTGTCAACTGTTACCAGGGGCTGGTTTCTCAAAGTTTACACTAGTTTGTAGGTTTAGACCAGTCTTAATTTTCCTAATATGTTAGTCTAATGCCAAATTAATAACAATGAAGACTGAGTTATGTAAAGCCAAACTAAAAGGGTTGAAAAAAAAAGTCTTAACCCTAGGCTAACTAACTCCACACTTAGTTTTAGTATTGTATTGTCAGTGATGCCTATATAATTTTTTGTTTTGTTTTGTTTTTGTTTGTTTTCCTCTTGTTGCCTGAGGTCAACATGAATACTTTTTATACACCAAAACTGAGGTGTTTACCCACCACATTATATGGACAAAAGTATTGGGCCACAATTTTTGAATTCACATGTGTTCAATCCAATTGCCACAGGAGTGTAAAATCAAGTACCTCTCCATGAAAGATGGGGTTGTCGTAAAGAGTTCACTGAATTAGGGTGTAGCGCTATAACAGGGGATTTGTGCTTTTGTGTTAAATCCACGCCATACATATGTCGTCATATCACAAACAACACTGAAACTCTACGCTGTTACCCATACCATTAGCCACACCGTTACCTGATATGCACCTCCCTGGAAATGCAACTACACCTCACGTTGACGCAATGCCTTGTTCACTGCTGTTGATTCCTCCAATGCATTTCTAGCTGCTTGTTGTATTAAGTTCTGGAGTGGGGACACAGGGGGAAAAAAGTCCTCCAGTTTTTTTTGTTTCTATCATGGCTATTACTTTATATGAAACATCGGGAGATGAACACAAGGTAAATAGTATGTAAAGCACCACGCACAAACACGAATGCTTGTAATGGCATTGAGAATTTATGTAGGTTATGGTGTATGTTCTTCAGAGATTTTAAATCAGTCATAATGAAGTTTCACCATTGCAACAAATCAAGTAAGTGGCATTATTGCAGAGTAGAACCTCAGCAAGTCAGTGTCAGACCACGTAAAGTTACTGAGCAGGGTGACTGTGTGCTGAGGTGCTTAGTGAGTAAAACTTGCCAACACTCTGCTGACTCAGTAACTACAGAGTTCCCGACCTCCTCTGTCATTAACATCAGCACAAAAACTGTGTGCTGGAAGCTTCATGGCATTGGTTTCCATAGCTCAGTACTTTTGTCCATATATTATATATCATTAGCATAATTTTTTTATGGTCTTTAATCTTTTTCTGTGATGTCCTCTTGCTTTAGACAGGGTAAATGTAGCTTAGCGGCTGAATGTTGTCACTATACCAATTTTCCTTCAATTGTTTTTACCATAGTCCTGCTAAAGATAGTTTAAGATGCTCTGTGGATGGGTGGATTAGGACACCTAGCTGAAGTTTGACTGTTTATTTTATATAATCCATGGTCCAATTTGTTTTTTTGTTTTTTTTGTGCAGCTATCCCAGATCAGTGTATGAATGAATCTCTGGACATCAAGTCCATCAAATACTGAAACACTGTCTCTATGGCTGAGATAGATTTACCCAGATGTACTTCTCAGAAGTACTATCTAACATCACTTAGCTGATATTAAAGTTGCAGATTAACTCTTTGTCCGTGTTTGTTAAGTGAAAAAAGATGTGTTGCGTAAGTTACTCGGAAAACTTCCTGATAAAGAGACTTAAACTAGAACTGCAGCTAGAAACTGTCTTGTGATGGGATCACAGGAGCTGTGATTTCTATCAGCAGGTTTACGTTCTGACCCAGGTATACTCAGTAATCACTGCTATATTATTACATTACATTACATTTTGTCAGTTCTCATTTTGTCTTCTGGTTTCAGCACACTGTCTGAGGAAGCACCCCCCCCCCGAGATTTCAACTTCTAGCAGGATGTTTGTCTTTTTTTTTTTAACATCCTGTCCTCATTACATTAAGATCTTTAATAGAAACAAATACTAAATCTAATCTGTGTTTACACACATTGTCTACTTAGAGCAGGTTACATGACTGTTAAAACATACATCTGACGTGCATAGTCGGATGGAAACTTGTTTAAAAGAAAGGGTTTTCTTATGGTAGTCGCAATACAAAGTTGTGTTGTATAACTGACACTTCATCATGCATTTCTTTCACTATGCAGCTACATATCAGTGACGGTCAGCGGTGTCCAGGTCTCGGAGGGCAAAGCAAAAGAACTTAACTTTACCTTGGCACCTGTGGTCAGTGAGGCAGAAGGTAGCACCACTGTGACCACAACCTCAGTGCTTTCCATCGACCATCCAAACAATTCCACTACCAGCTCTTCGGACTCCACCCAGACTGTGGTGGTTCCTTCTGTTCCTCCAACTTCACACCAGCCCATCCAGCCACAGGAATTCCGTCACCACAACTATGCAGACATGGAGCTGTTCTTGCGGAAGTACAGCAGCGAGTTTCCTTCTATTACCCATCTCTACTCTGTTGGCCATTCTGTGGATGGCCGTGACCTGTATGTGATGGTCATCTCAAACAACCCTGAAGCTCATGAGCATGGTATGTCATGGTATTCTTTCTTTATTTTAGTTCATGTATTTATTTATTTTTTTACATATAATAAACACCATTACATCTTCCAGAAAGATCAATTGCAAAACAGAGAATATAATTTTGTCTGTTACACTATCCCAGGTGAGCCAGAATTTAAGTATGTGGCAAACATGCACGGCAATGAAGTGGTGGGCCGAGAGTTAATGCTCAACCTCATAGAGTATCTGTGTCGGAACTATGGTACTGACCCAGAGGTCACCCAGTTGGTCAACAGCACACGCATTCACATCATGCCTTCGATGAACCCCGATGGCTACGAGGTAGCTGATGAAGGTACGTGAAAGGCACACGTGCATATCCTGCATGCCTATCACCCAGGTGCTTGAAAGATGGCTTTGGGATACATAAGGTATAACATTACAAGCCTTAAACAGTAATTTGATTAAGTGTTTGTGGAGTCTGTGTTGGTAACTGCTATCAAATTACAGCATTTGCTAAGGGAAATGGCTTACAAACCACACCACATTCATGTATAGATGATATCTTGAGTGGTCACAAAGAAATAAGCAGTTTACCCTGAGAGAGACATATGAGGAGTAGCTGCTCTTTTCAGCAAAATCTCCTTGTATACTGCAGCTACGCCATCTGCATTAAAATAGCTTTCATTTCACTTTCTTTTGTGAGCACGTAACGTATGACTTATGGGAAAGTTTGACAGTTCACATCCTCTGTTTGCTAATGCCTTGTCAACAGCCACTGATGCCTGGCTATGTGAGGAAGTGCTTTGGAGGGGGAGCTGAGGATGTGAACATGCTGTGGTTACAGATGCATGTAGATGACTGCTCACCAATGTTTGTTTCCTGACAGGCGATAAAAAAGGCTACAAAGGGCGTAACAACACCAACAATTATGACCTTAACCGGAACTTTCCAGATCAGTTTGTCAACATCACAGAACCCAGACAGCCAGAGACCATTGCTGTGATGAACTGGCTGAAGAATATCTCTTTCGTCCTGTCAGCCAACCTCCACGGAGGCACGTACTCTACTGTGATCTTTAAGTGTCACAGTCACCTTTGAGTATTTTGTATGTTTTGCAACCACAGATTCAGATTTTTTTAATGGTTTACTCCGTATTATCTATGTTGTTGAACTCAGGGTCCTTGGTGGTCAACTATCCCTTTGATGATGACAAAGATGGGAATAGTTATTATAGCAAGTCACCTGATGATGAGGTCTTTCAGCAGGTCTCTAGAGCCTACTCTCAGGTAACTGGATACCGCCCCTGTGGGATTTCTTTCAGACTGATATAATGTCTGCTTATAGTTTCAACTTTCAGTACTGGTGGGAACTAATTTAAATCTGTGGAACGAGTGTTTGAAAACTTGACTACAACAGTGCTCATTGTTTGGTTTTACTTGCGTGTAATGTGTGTGTAGGAAAATCCTCTGATGCACAAAGGACACCCTTGTGAGGAGCTGTACCCTGATGAATATTTTAAGGATGGCATAACCAACGGTGCCCAGTGGTACAATGTTCCCGGTATGTCTACACCTTTCATTCTTTCTAGCTTACCAATTCAAAAACCCTTTTATATGAGAGATTTTTAGTTTATTGGTGCTGTTGAACACATGCAGAAAGCCTTCCCCAGAAAAAAGGTGTGAAAAAGACATTGACAGGATAGATATCGCCTGTGTCAAAATCTGTCTGTATACTCAATGGCCACTTTATTAGGTAGGTTGCTAGCCTTCAGAATAGCCTTAATTCTTTAAGGCATAGATTCAACAAGGTGCTGGAAACATTAACAAAGATTTTGGTCCCTATTTACATTATCAGTATCACACAGTATCACACAGTTACAGATCCTATGAATGTGTAAATTATACTACTAAATGTACACAAGGAAATCTCCAAATTATTAGCAGTTTCACACTGACATGTTTTTTATGTTATATTGTTAAATTGTTGGACTATTTGCCCGTACAATTTTTCACAGAGTTGTGAAACCCTGCCTATCTTTACTAGACTGCTAATGAGTTAAGGTTCATCTGAATAAGTCAAAACAAAGCTGCTGTAATAGTTAGATTCTTTGGCACCAGTTTTGGACATTTTGGTACATCCGCAGCATTTGACTTTTTCCCTGTGTGTAGGTAACAGCATTTAAGTAAAGTTACCATATACTGTATTTATTTGAAATTCTCATTATAAGATTGTACCATCGTAGCTGCTATAATTACATTATCTTCCTACACATGACGGCTGTAAAGTTTGATGTGAAGTTGAAAAGAGCGCTTTTTTTGTCAGGTGGCATGCAAGACTGGAATTACATGAACACCAACTGTTTTGAGGTGACCATCGAGCTGGGCTGTGTCAAATATCCACTTGCCAAGGATCTACCAAAATACTGGGAACAAAACCAGCGAGCCTTGCTTCAGTTTATACACCAGGTAGCAAACATAGATCTTAACATTATCCTGTGCTTTTAGCTCAGTTTTGCATTTTCTCATGTTTATGTGGGAATTTGTGTCTTTAGGTTCACACTGGAGTGAAGGGCACAGTTTCAGATATTGTGGATGGTACAGGAATTCCTAATGCCACCATTAGTGTGCAGAAGATAAACCACAACATCACCACAGCTTGTACTGGAGACTACTGGAGATTGCTGGTCCCTGGGACTTATTCTATCACTGCCTCTGCCCATGGGTAACACCTTTTTTTAGAAGAAAGAACACAATAGCAACATACAATCCAGTTTCTGTATATTTGTCTCACAGAGACCCTTTATTTCTAGTGCTGCTAACTTTAATTAACTTTCACTGTTGTCTAGTTATAAGCCCGTGACGATCTACGCCACAGTCTCAAAGGATCAAGTGGAGGTGGTGGACTTCAGGCTGACACCTTTGAGCTCAGAGAGCAATGGCCAGTCTTTCAGTGGCCCCCGACCCACACAGAACCCATCTGAGAGGGTGTTTCAGAGCTTAATCAAGAAGCTCTCTCTAGGCCAGGGTTTGGAGGAGTTAGTCAGGACCACAGCCACAGAGAGCAACTTCCGCTACCGACCTTCCAAAGAGATGTCGGCCGTCTTAAGAGGCCTCACACTGAATTTTCCCAAAATTACATTTTTACACAGGTAGGTTTTCTTTTCCCCAAAACTGTGAATTTGAACCAACCACCCCATTACCCCTTTGAGAACATAACAAAATCTATCCTATCTCTACTCCTCTCATTCTTAATAATGAAATATTGAAAGAATTTTACTGTACTGACCTATATTCTTGTTTCTTCTTTTATTTGTCCAGCCTGGGCCAGAGTGTGGAGTTCAGGACCATATGGGCTTTGGAAATCTCCAACAAACCTGGAGAATCTGAACCATCTGAGCCAAAGATTCGCTTTGTTGCAGGGATCCATGGCAATGCACCAGTGGGGACAGAGCTGCTGTTGGAGTTTGCTGCCTTCCTGTGCATCAACTATGGCAAGAACCCAGCCATCACCAGGGTTTGCTACATTTCTTTTTATCAAGGAAAATATAGTCCCTGTGAATATGTGTTGCAACATGCCTGTAATTGTTGCATTAAAATGCATTTCTCTTCTCCAGCTGATCAACGAGACCCGGATTTTCATTGTTCCTTCTGTCAACCCTGACGGACGAGAACAGGCTGTTGAGAAGCAGTGCAAATCCACTCAGGGCCTGGCCAATGCTAATGGCAAGGATCTGGACACAGACTTCTTTGGTCAGTTTTCTGCTTTTTCAGTCAAGATTTGTTGTGAATTAAAAAGAAAAAAATAAGGATACTCCAACATCTCTTTTTTTCCTGTCCTCTGTGTGTTTTTACTTTAATAGGCAATGCATCGCAGCGTTTGGTTGAAGCCCAACCTGAGACCAGAGCGATGATGAACTTTATTCAAAACCAGCGTTTCACTCTGTCTGTAGCCCTTGATGGAGGTGCCCTTGTTGCCACCTACCCTTATGACAAGCCTGTCCAGACTGGTAATACCACTATGACCCAAAAAAAATTATGTTGTGAAAAAACTGGAAATCATTTTTATGAAGAGGTCTGAAGCGGCACCTTGTCTGAAGATGTTGATTTGTGTCATTTAATTTGCCCGTCTAGAGCAAATTATTTTAACAGTTTGTGATCAGATTAGTTTATAATTCAATACAAAATATTCGTCGTCCACAATTTGTCGTCCTGTGCTGATTCTGTCATAACTGCTGTGTCTGTGGGTGCTACCTTTCTGCAAAACCTTTCACATATATGATATTCTAGATACATCAAAATTAAAGCATTTCAATTTTGAGAAAGTTACATGTGCCTTCAGGTAGCAGGCACAAATTGCTTGGGGGTTGCATCAGAAAGGGTGTGAAAATCTGCCAAATCAAATATGCAGAAGCACCTGCTTTGGCGACCTGTCGTGAATAAGCCAAAAGTAGCTTTCTTTACAGGTGCCTTCAGGTGTCCAGTAATCACAACCTTCCTGACCCTTGTGCTTTGAGTATTGCTCATAGGCCTTTAACTGTGAACCCTTTCCACTTGATGCCACCCTCAGGACCAAAATAATAATTCAGCGCCACCGCTGATACAGTCCAGTTTAAGAGCGGGCCAGAAAATGGAAGGGTGCGACACTGGCATTCATAACAAAGAAGCTGGACAAAACATGGTTCTGATAAATCACCTTAAAACTGTTTGCTTAACATTGCTGGTTTTCACTGTGTGGACTTATTAAATAGTTTATTTTGTGTTTCAGTTGAGAATGAAGGCACCTCAAAGTATTTGGCAAGTGTTTATGCGAGCAATCACCCTAAAATGCACCTTGGGGACACGGAGTGTCCAAATAATGAGCAGAGTAAGTAATTCAAGTACTCTAAATTCTTGTAATGTCAGTCATGCATGTCAGTTGTAAATAAGTGGTTATTGGTAAAGTTTTCCTTTGTTTAACAGGCAATATTCCAGATGGAGTTATGAGAGCAGCAGAGAGACAAAGTCACCTGGGAAGCATGAAAGTAAGTGCTATTAATTTCTGTAATTAAGTTGGCATCCGTAATGGCATTGGGTTGTATTGATCTGAAAAGAAAAAGACATTACTTCATACTAAGAGAAGTTTTAAGAGAGTTTTAAAGTTATTTTAGAGTGATTGCACACATAAATATGAGAAGTCAAGCAAAGCAGGTCTTTTTTTCCTCCAGTATCAACTTATGTCTACATATCCTTCCCAGGACTTCAGTATGGACTTTGGCCATTGTCCAGAAATCACAGTGTACACTGGCTGCTGTCTGTTCCCTCCAGCTGAGCAGCTGGCCACACTCTGGACTGAGAACAAGAAATCTCTGCTAAGCATGTTGGTGGAGGTATGATACAAGATTTTTTATCAGGGCAACATTGCCACTTATTTACTTAAAAATTTAAACTTAATTAATTTACTTTGTTGTAAGACATAATTTATATTTTAATGATTTGTCATACAGCCATACAATTACTTAATTTCTGCTTCTTCCAGGTCCATAAAGGGGTGCGAGGCATAGTGAGGGACACGAGTAGAAAGCCTATTGTTGGGGCGATCGTTGTATTGAATGGAGGAGTGAGACTGTTTACTGTAGAAGGTGGCTACTTCCATGCACTGCTGGCTCCCGGCAGTCACAGTATTGAAGCAGTTGCCGAAGGCTACCAGCGACAACGTCAAAAGGTACTCAGTTCAATATATTATGCACTATTCCCCGCACTATTCTGCCCCGAATCCCAAACCGACTGTGGTGGGAAAAACCTGGCTCAGTGCAGCCACCCATGCCTGTGGGTGAGACCTGGCCAGTTAGCCAGCTAAATTTGCTCCCTTAACGATGTTGGTGACTTTTCTATCTTTATCTCGTGGCGTAGAAGCTGTGTGGATTATGACTGAGCTACAGTTCTTTGTAAACCTAGTTGAGTTTTTAAGTACAAGGGCTAACTCTTAACTTCTGAATCAGTTATTCCATTATGGTTAGTGTGAAAAATGGATGAAAATATGTGTATCCTTAATGTTAAAATCATGGAGTATGCCTTTAGGTTTATATTTATTTCATGGAAAACTGCCAAATTAGCCAGAAATAATGAGTAACACAAAAGTCAGTGTCAGGTTTTGAGTATTGGAACGCACAGATGACCTCTGGCCTGTTCGTAACACCATACACTGCCATAAACACATATATATATTAGACCAAATTACTTGCATAATTATTAGTTGTTCATAGGTTTATCATGAGGAGCTTTATTTAAAAACTTAGAAACTTTTATTCAAAAAAAAAAAGGAAATACTACTACTACATTCATCCAACACAATGCATTTCGTCAATGTTGCTGCATTGACAAATTGCAGCAACATAAGACATAAAGAATAGCTTGATTACTACAGTTCTCATTTATGGTCTATGTCTATGTAAGGTGCAGGGCGTAGCAGACAAAACCTCTCCATCACCTCCACCTTTCCATTTGGATGCTCTAACATTTGAAGCATGGGGTAGGCCAGCTCTCTAAACAGATGTTCTTTTATGGTATGTCCAAGCTCCAGACTGTAGGCTGCGAGCTTCCCACAGGGTCTAAAGAGCAGGGGGTCAACCACCGAGTGATAAATCTGCTGGTAGTCTTGTACTGTGAAACCGTGGATCATGAGGTCATCAGTGGACGTTTCCTCTTTAGTAGCGGCAACTTTGGTGCCGTGTGGGAGATCTAAGAGATCTGGCAGAATGGCAGCATTCTTTATATATCGGTCTTCCAAGGGTTTCTTGGGGTCGGTTTCTTTTTGTTCCCAAACAAGGTGCAAATCATAACCTGGAGCCAACATGTATTTTCTCTCCTTAATTTTCTCCCCATATTTCTTAGGACATCGAATACTCTGCCTTAGGCCATAGGGACGCATCTCATACCTCTGGAAATAAAAGTGGTGTCAGTCAGTAGTGATGCTCCTTTAGGTCCTTTTGTCTTTATCAAAAATTGTGACAAAAATGTACGGATACTGAAAAAAGAAATCATTAAGGTACTTACTCTTTGGTGAAGACTCTTTGTGTGTACTTTCAGTCAACATCACTGAATCAGTTCTGAAATTTTTAAATCCATTTTTTTTCTTTACCCTGCACATTAATAATGCCACTAGATAGTGAAACAGTTCTTTTGCTGTTGAGAACAATCAAGCAGTGGAATCAAGTGAGTTCTCAGATTCTTGTAATTTACCTCTGGGGTGAGAACATTTGGATTTTTATGGGCTGGCACTTTTTCAGACATCTGACACAACCTGCACCAGATTATACAAAGCAGTCACACCTGTAAGTGACTCTTGCTGATTGTATAATTAGCACCCCCAACTTTTCTAAGGACCTTTAGCAGACTGCTGAAAGCCTTTTACCTCTCTTTGGCAAAAGCTTGATGCTTTCTTTTTTTGTTGAATTTTAAAGTTATAAGTCTATCTAAATTAAAAGTAATTTTAACAAAAGGACCAAAAAAAAAAAAACTTTCACAAAAAAAATTTCACATGCTGATGGCACACTATATACACTGCTTTTATAGTTTTTTTATGAAGTCCTGCAGATGTGTTTTAGGAGCCTTGATTAACAGGACCATGAACTTTCAGTTTGCATTCAGGGGCTACCACACCTCAAATAACTACAGGGGAAAAAAAGTGACTTTTATGTTTGACAGCTTTCTGCTATCTAACTTTTAAATATTTTTGCTATCTTCTAGGTTGTGGTATCTTCCATTGAAGCTGCTACCTTCATCATAATTGAGTTTGACATGGACAACAACATCTTTGGCCTGCCCAGGGAGTTTGTTGTGGCCAGTGCAGGTAAACATGTTGTAATGCAGCTCTTTGTTACTTGTTCTTTGTTACTGACTGCACTTGCATTATGTTACTTATTGATGCACCACCTAGATTCATTTCCATGTTCCAATGAATTATGTGGTTCTGCTTCAATTCAGTTTTAGTTATATAGGGCCAAATCACAACAAACAGTTGCCTCAAGGCCAAGTCTTGTCTTAATGATGCTAAAGTCTACTGGCAGTGACTGTTGGTTCTATCACACCAACTTAATTATCATCTAGTAGCTCTCTTTAGAGCAAGACTATAATTTTAGTAAGTTTAGAACAAAGTGTGCAGAATGATAAATCAATTTATTTCATTGACAAATGGTATCTGAATGCAGACGTGCTGAGCTTTGCATTTCTCTTCTCGCTTGCAGCTGCTTCAATGACAGCACTGGTGGTGACGGCATGCATCATCTGGTGTGTATGCGCAGCCAAGTCTAATCATCAAAAAGATGGCTTCCACCGTTTGCTACAGCACAGAGATGATTATGACGACGAGATCCGGCTCACCTCTATGGGCTCCAAGAAGTCGCTGCTTGCCCATGAGTTTCAGGACGAAAGTGAAAGCGATGAGGAGACTTTATATGCCAACAAAATCTGAGAAACCCTGCACCAGTTTGATGGCTCGGTGTTTTATTTTGAGCTCCCCCCCCCCAAAAGATCAAACACCTTGAACTCGGCGCTGCTTTCTTTGTGGCTGATGCAAGGGTGATGGAGACGGTTTCTATTAGATCAGTGTATTGAGGACTTTCTCCCTGTCATTCAGTCATTGCTATTAAATTAATAAATCCTGTTGTTTGGATTGCAGGGCCAGTTTTTCTCTCCCCAACCCCTCCCACCCTGCAGCATCTCTCATTGACTTGTTCAACTAATGGAGAGAGAAATTATCAAAAGGAGGGTGAAGAAAGGGGTTCACTCTATTGTCCTCATCCAACTTTTATAGCAGCAGTTTTTCTTTTCTTTTTTCTCTTTCCGAGCCATTTGAGAATCCTCCAAGACAACTATGTATCCTGCCTGGCTGAGATGTCAAGCTGAAAAGTCCAAATGAACTTTAAAAGTGCTTTATTTCCCTCACTGATGTCTGTCAACACCATGTATTTATTTTAAAACTACTTTGAATTAGAAAGTAGGTTATTTCTGTGTCTAAGCCTTTGGGAGACTAAATCCAGTACTGTGCCTTGGCTTCTATAAAGTTTACAGCCCCAGTCAGGCTGTAATGTGTGGCAGAAAGTAAGAGTGAAAACCTAATACTGGAATTTGTTCCATCTTATACTCAGGTGGTGTGAAAGAAACTTTTTTTTTCCTCCTTCCTGCTGCAAATATGACTTGGATGGCTGTCCTAGATTCAGTAGTTTTTGAATTTTTGCAGTGGGTCAGTGTTGTGGACAAAATTTCTTTGGGTGGAGGTGTGTTCAAAGCATCGGAGAATCTGTTACCAGGCTTGAATGAAAGGTTTCCCAACTAGTGGAGTGTAGACTGATGCATGCCGGACGCCACTTGCAATAATTGGAAAGTAAAGATAGGCCCTCATTATTGGCCATGAAAAACAATAAATCTTAAAATCTATAATCGTTAAAAGAATGTAATTTTTTTTGTTTTAATAACTTTGTAAGATAATTTGTTTCTATATGGAAAGTTATTTCTGACTTTTGTGGCTGTCATATTGTGATCACAGATCACATCTGTAATCTGTCACTATAGTTTGTTTTTTCATCTGAATATGTTTGCGCCCCCCCCCTTTTTTATTTAAACGTAATATTTTGATCACAGAATGAAAACCAGGTTTGTGTTAATGACTGATGTCTAAGAACAAATACCTATGCTGCACCATATAAAGGCTTTATGTTTTCCTGCCTTATTTTAAATTGGATGGCAAACAGTGTATCTCATGATCCAGGTGATAATGAGACTGAAGTTGTGAAATGATGCAAGATAAAGATTCACCTTGTACTGGTAGTCCTGTGCTCCAGGAAATCTATTTGTCACTGTGAGGAGTAGTGACAGCTGGGATAGGACCTGGCAGTGGCAGGGTGGTTTCAAATCACTGCACTGGATCATTGATATAAGATTGGAAATTCACTGTGCTTTCATCACATGCAGTAGTTTGAAGCAATACATGCTTATTCTCTAAAGAATTTGCCCTGATTTTTAGTTCCTTTGAGAAGAGATTTCTTGACATCTGTGTAGGGAGATACTTTTGTACATTTTTTTAAAACTCTGTTAATGTGTGTATGACTTTTTGAAAGTTGCGTGTGTGCCGCTGTCAGGTGGTTTGGTGTGGACATTTTGTATGAACTGGAGTCGACTGTAAATAATGTTGGCAGTTGTAAACAGGTGTGGGGAGGTGCATCTCATGTTAACTATGAATCTACACACAAAACATTTAATAAAATCCTCTTTGTAATGTGCACAAAAACAACACAATGAAATAAAGCTTCTCACAACATCTTTCGCCTTCATTTTCGCTTGCATGATAAAGAAGAATAAGGGGCAGCTATTTTTGGCTGCTCCCTTATTCTCATGGGGTTGCCACAGCGGGTGGCTCTGCGTGTTTGACTACTACTTTCAAAACTGACCCAATAGTGAAAAGACCCCCCCCCCCAAAAAGAAAATGTTTGGTAAATATTTCCCAGATGTTTGCATGTTGTGGTGACTTTGTACAAAGGGAAAGTCAGGTAGCTGCTCTGGTTAATAGTCCTAAATTCATAAGCCACCTCAGACACCCTCTCCTCCGCTGTTACCGCTGCCCGAGGACTAAGACCGAAGAGGGGTTTTTATCCACAAGCCATCCATCTGCTCAGCTCTGAACCCCACACAGGACTGTTATGCACAACGTAAATGATTCTATTCTGTTAGATTTGACTAGACTAGACATAGACTATACTATGCACTTATTGACACAGCTGCAATAACATGCCCTCATGTAAATATCTGAGTAGAATTTTATATTTTTATCTTGTGTTGCTGTGATGTGTGAATTATTTGTATTTATATATTTTACTATTGGCTGCAGTACACAAAATACTCTTCACTGTGCCTTGTACTGTGTATAGCTGCGCATGCGACAAATAAACCTTATCTTACATACTGAGATTTAAATACTTAATCTTAGTAGTTTTGCTGTAAAAATATGTGTGTGGTCAAACACAGTTTGACCATACACATATATAACATAGACGACAGTATCTACCGGATTATCAGTATAATCAGCTTTTTTTTCCGATCCACTAGGATTCTTTTTTTTACAGCAACCTTCACTGTTGTAGAGGTCCCAACTGGCCTCTAGGTGACGCTGTGTATTGTTGCTAATACTATCACGCGATACGTCCCGTACGTCTTCTGATGACACGTGAGGCCACCCGCATTTTGGTGACGTCGCAGAACAACAAAGATGGCAGGAATAGGAAGCAGCAACTACTGGGAAGGTAAGGAAACAATTGAGCCAGTTTACAGGGAACAGTATTACACCAGCACTTGGTACCGTATTCATAGTATCAACTGTTCGTTGGCCCCTGTCATACCGCCTTTGGCACTTACAAATATGCTTTAAAAAGCTCCGTGTCTTTACAAGAAGTTAGCTCCCAACAAGCTAGCTAACACATCGCCGTTAAGTTAACGCGAGTCCTTAAGCAGTTAAAGCCGTGTCGTTGTTCTAAATGGCTTATCAGTCTGGCGCAGTGAGTATGTCAGCTGCTTCATTAGTTTGAAGGCAATGAGAAGATACGTTTTCCAGCTGTTTTCTCTGGGTTAGTTAAGTGTTGAAACAATGAGCGTTGTTTAGCTTTCGCAGCCACATGAATTGTAAGGGTCAACAGTGATGGAAGTGTTCAGGTGTTAGAAGGAGTAGAAGGAGAAATGCCACATACAAATATACATTAATATTTTATTTCCAATTAAAATATTTTCAGTAAACTGTAAAAAATGAGAAGCGTTAGGGTGGAACCCATACCAGCTGTCACTGGGCGAGAGGCGGACAGGTCAGGACTCTTAACGATTACTCACAGGACACCTCATTAGTTAATCCGGCTAGTATCGGGCTGGACCCCTTTTGCCTTCAGAACTGCTTGAATTCTTCATGGCATAGATTTACCAGGGAGCTGGAAACATTCCCCAAGAGCTTTTGGTCCACATTAACGTGACCACATCACACAGTTGCTGCCCATTTGTGAAACTCCTGTTTCACCACATCCCAAAGGTGCTCTATTAAGATCTGGACACCATGGTGTTTATTTGAGTACAGTGAACTCACTGTCATCTTCAAGAAACCAGATTGAGATGTTTGCTTTGTGACATGGTGTGTGATCCTACTGGAAGCAGCCATCACAACAGGGGTACGCTGTGGTCAGACAGGCTGTGGCATTACATTGATGTTCAGTTGGTATTGAGGGACCAAGAAAATATCCCCCCACCCTATTACACCACCACCACCACCCTGAACTGTTGATTCAAGGCAGACTGGAGCCTTGCTTTCATGTTTTTAGGCCAGATTCTGGCCCTGTTATTTTAATGTTGCAGTAGAAATCAAGAGTCATAAGACCAGGCGATGTTCCAATCTTCTGTTGTCCAATTTTGGTGAGTCTGTGTGAATTGCAGCCTCAGTTTCCTGTTCCTCGTTAATAGGAATGGCACCTGGTGTTTCTTCTGCTGCTGCTGGTGCTTTAGCCCATCTGCTTCAGGGTTTGACATGTTGTGCATTCAGAGATGCTCTTCTGCATACCTAGGTTTTGAGTTACTATTGCCTTCCTGTCATCTTGAAGCAGTCTGGACATTCTCCTCTGAGCTCAACAAGTTATTTTTTTTACCCAGAGAACTGCTGCTCACTGGATATTTTCTCTCTTTCTTTTTTTTTTTGGACCATTCTCTGTCACCCTAGAGATGGTTGTGCAGGAATATCTCAGTAGTTTCTGAAATACTCAGACAAGCTGGTGAAATTTTGTCCTGTATAGCTCACCTACTCCACTACGCTCTGCACTGTCTGTAACACTTGTAGCACGTGAGTGGTAGAGTCAAGTTGTGTCTTTATGATAAGCTGATAACTAGGTAAATAACATGACAAGATAGTTGAATAAACCAATATTCTATAAGGATGTATATTTATCTAATTCCCAAATTTCTACAGTACCTAAATGATGGTGCTTTAGCTACTTTTAAGTGCTTTCCCTGGGTTGTGTGCATCTGTTACAGATCTGCGAAAGCAGGCTAGACAGTTGGAGAACGAACTCGACTCTGAAGTTGGTCTCCTTCAGTAAATTATGCACCAGCTACAGCAGCTCCAGAGATGGACGTCGAGGCGACATGTAAGATTGTCTTCTGACTCACCTGCAGAGTTAACAACCACCATAAAGCTGAGACAATTTAAATGATTGTTTATAAGTGAAACTTTACTAAATGTAAAGGTTCCAAATGTATTGCTTTTTATTGCCATATTTGATTACATATTTAATATTTTTCTTAAAAAACAAGGAATCTAAATTACAGAAAATGATAATATTGCTAAATTAATAATGAGGGAAATAACTTGAAGATTATTATGTAATGAAAACAAAGGCCTGTTCCAGTCCTCAGAGGGAGTGCTTTTTTTTATTTTGCTGTAATGCAGTTGGGTTACTAGTCAAATGTTTTTTGTTAATCACAGTCATAATAATCAATATATTTAACAATTAAGAGTTTTCATATCTAGCCTGAATTGTAATAGTCACATTGCATATTGGCTTGCCAGCGCAATTAAGGGTGAGCTGCAGGACGGAAATGTCCCTGAACACACATGAATACAATGAATACCACCAACACTATGGTTGTTGTTCACAATAAGCTTTACAATAACCTAGAAGGGAAACAAGGACTTCCTGTGGGGATTATATTATAACACTAGTGCTGTTAGTACTAATACTATTTCTTTCATTTGGCAATTAAGGCGCTTATTATAGACTGTAAGGATTTTTTGACCAAGCAGACTTTCACTGCATTACCTAATAAGACACAGTTACTATTGACAGGTAATCAGGTGTTTTGTGAAGGAAGGCACCTGAAACACTTTAATTAAAAAAGAATAAGAAATTTATTATATTGAAGAATCAGAAAAAGACTCACATGCGCATGTGGGGACCCAGAGTTTAGGAAGAGACAGGCCTGTGTGTGTGCTGTCTCTCTCTCCTCTGAGCCTGTGTTCCTGTCTAACCATAACATCTTTATACTGCCTCTTATCTATCTGTAAGCATTCTGGGTGCTGTGAGTTGGCCTTCTCTTCAGACTTGTCCAAGCTGGTTTTGCATGACCCAGATTCCTCTCAGCAGCAGTGGAGTCATAAAGCACATTTTCTTCCTGATGTTTTTAATTAGTCATTTAGCAATCTTGTCCAGATTAATAACAGAACATGGTGATGTTGGTGATGTTCTAACTGTACGTTCTGTGGCTGTATCCTCCAGGATAAGATGCACTGAGACAGAGAAGTTAGTCTAGCATTATCTATCTGTTGCTCTCTGTCTAGTGTATTATTTAATTGTTTATTATTTGGTTGATCCACTGTTTATTATTAACTTACTGGAGTTTACTTTTAAACATTTGTCCTTTATTCATTGAGTAAAAAATAATCCCTAACACTATCCATGTAAATTAATTCCAAAAAGTGCCGCATTTAATATGTATGGAGGGAAAATTCTTATAAGTTAATGAGAGTGTCTTAGGTCATGCCTACTTCTGTTGCAGTGTGTATAAATGGTGCTTAATTTAGCTTAATAGCAATCATTTATTTTTTACTAACATTTAATTTGAGCAGTGTCATTTATGCTATGAAATAAAGCACATTTTTTGTATGGTAAACACAAGAGAAAATGATACAAGATTTTATTTAACACAAGTGTTAAATGTTCTCCATTCTTGTTTTTCCCTTTAAGGTCGGACACCACCCCTCTGTTAAACAACTCTACCCAGGACAGAATGTTTGACACCATGTCAGTGGAGATTGAACAGTTGTTAGCCAAAGTAAGTAAACTGTCTTTTGGCATTGGTTCATGAAAGGCCAGCAAAGAGAATACAAGAAGAACAGATTCATTCTTTGTCTTTCATTTCCTTGTGTCACCCACCCATCCATTCACCCATCCACCCACTTTCTGTCTCTTTCTCAGCTGACTGCAGTGAATGACAAGATGGCGGAGTACACTAACGCTCCGGGCACTGCTTCTCTCAATGCTGCACTCATGCACACGCTCCAGAGGCACAGAGACATTCTACAGGTTGGCTCTCTGTCGTTCTTGCTCGTTTGTTTTCTATTCTTTTTCTGTATTTTAAAGAAACGTTTTTCTCTTGAAGCACTCATTAAATTATCTACATTAACCTCAATGAAGAACTCAAAAACTACTTTATGAAGCATATACATGGCTTAGTGCTTCAGTTTTGTCCTCTTAGTGTTTACTGTTTATTTCACTGTTTGCCCTGTATTTGATTTTTACTTTTATTTATTTTCCTCTAAGGATTACACACATGAATTCCACAAAACCAAAGGCAACTTTTTGGCCATCCGGGAGAGGGAAGACCTTCTAGGGTCTGTCAGGAAAGACATTGAGTAAGTACTCAGTTACAGCACCTTACAATTTCTTTTGGCCACACAGCTTCTGTTAGCACCATGTTTTTTTTTTTTTGGCTTTTTAGTTTTGATTATTCAGTTTATGATTTAATATTTATGAAATTCCAGTGTATTCATCTGCTAATAGCTCATTACACACTGAGCCTTTAATGGACAATAAATTAGTGGTCAGATCCAACACACTGATACTGCATACTAAAGAGATAATATTGTCATGTCATGCGTTTCCTGTGTTTTTATCTTAGTGGGTGCTGTCAAACACTGCTCTTCTGTTGTAGACCTTATTTCTTAACCCCTTTTGATCACTGCGTATACACAGTTGTGTACATGACTTTCTATAGTTATATCTTGTACTGTAATATTCATTTTCTGACATCTCCTACCTAATAATATTTATCTAGGTAGAAGATGAATTTTTTTTCTACCAAAATTCCTGTATTGTGACCAAAGGAGTTAAACAAATAGTTGAAACTTGACTTCCGTCTGGCATGTGCTTAAGAGGTGAAACCTCTGAAGATTAATCTTCTCTTTGGCTTTATATTGTGGAAGTGCATCCTCTCCTCAGATTAGCTCAGCTGTGAGTGAGTGTATTGAAATGAAGGTTCCCTAGACAGCGAGTCTTTATTTTTTATTTTTTTGCAATGGCTTACTAAGCTTTAAAGGCACTGAAACTAGCATACTGTGAGGACTGCAGGATTCCTGTTGATCCTTTTCCATCCACCTATAATACAGAGAAGAGGCCTTGCGTAAAAGTGTCCTGCAGGCATACATTTTCAACAGGAATGTAGTCACTTTATATAGATATACAAATTTTAGTACTTATTAAGTAATTTAAGAGCTCCTAAAGGTACTGACCATAAATTTAAATTAACTAATGCTGTCAACAGAATGTGAAGCTATGATATTATAATCACCTGTGCATTCAGTTTAAAAAAATTAGTCTGGAATTATTAAATTAATTTTCAAGGTACTAAACAGACTTTTGTATAATGCCAATTTGTATCATGAGATGTTGTATTGAGTCATTATAACCTCAGGTCTGTCTTGAGTCCAGCAGGAGAAGATGATGAAATGCCAATGGAAAGGCAAATGCGGAATGACAGATATTCTGGTGAATCAGGCAGCAAATAGTGGCTAAAGCTGCTAGAAAATGACTATCCTTATCACAAGCATCAGTTATCAGACAGAGGCCATTTCATGTTGCAAAGAAAAGACCTTTGGTTCCCAGCATGTGTGGACTGGATGAATGACTGTCTAGAGAGACAAAAGACTGTATATCTTTGTATATACAAAGATATATAGAGATTCTTTAGCTTATGAAATTCTTTGTACATTGCTCAAAAAAATAAAGGGAACACTCAAATAACACATCCTAGATCTGAATGAATGAAATATTCTCATTGAATACTTTGTTCTGTACAAAGTTGAATGTGCTGACAACAAAATCACACAAAAATCATCAATGGAAATCAAATTTATTAACCAATGGAGGCCTGGATTTGGAGTCACACACAAAATTAAAGTGGAAAAACACACTACAGGCTGATCCAACTTTGATGTAATGTCCTTAAAACAAGTCAAAATGAGGCTCAGTATTGTGTGTGGCCTCCACGTGCCTGTATGACCTCCCTACAAGGCCTGGGCATGCTCCTGATGAGGTGGCGGATGGTCTCCTGAGGGATCCCCTCCCAGACCTGGACTAAAGCATCCGCCAACTCCTGGACAGTCTGTGGTGCAATGTGACGTTGGTGGATGGAGCAAGACATGATGTCCCAGATGTGCTCAATCGGATTCAGGTCTGGGGAACAGGCGGGCCAGTCCATAGCTTCAATGCCTTCATCTTGCAGGAACTGCTGACACACTCCAGCCACATGAGGTCTAGCATTGTCCTGCATTAGGAGGAACCCAGGGCCAACCACACCAGCATATGGTCTCACAAGGGGTCTGAGGATCTCATCTCGGTACCTAATGGCAGTCATGCTACCTCTGGCGAGCACATGGAGGGCTGTGCGGCCCTCCAAAGAAATGCCACCCCACACCATTACTGACCCACTGCCAAACCGGCCATGCTGAAGGATGTTGCAGGCAGCAGATCGCTCTCCACGGCGTCTCCAGACTCTGTCACGTCTGTCACATGTGCTCAGTGTGAACCTGCTTTCATCTGTGAAGAGCACAGGGCGCCAGTGGCGAATTTGCCAATCCTGGTGTTCTCTGGCAAATGCCAAGCGTCCTGCATGGTGTTGGGCTGTGAGCACAACCCCCATCTGTGGACGTCGGGCCCTCATACCATCCTCATGGAGTCGGTTTCTAACCCATTTGTGCAGACACATGCACATTTGTGGCCTGCTGGAGGTCATTTTGCAGGGCTCTGGCAGTGCTCCTCCTGTTCCTCCTTGCACAAAGGCAGAGGTAGCAAAGGTCCTGCTGCTGGGTTGTTGCCCTCCTACGGCCTCCTCCATGTCTCCTGGTGTACTGGCCTGTCTCCTGGTAGCGCCTCCAGCCTCTGGACACTACGCTGACAGACACAGCAAACCTTCTTGCCACAGCTTGCATTGATGTGCCATCCTGGATGAGCTGCACTACCTGAGCCACTTGTGTGGGTTGTAGAGTCTGTCTCATGCTACCACGAGTGTGAAAGCACCACCAACATTCAAAAGTGACCAAAACATCAGCCAGAAAGCATAGGTACTGAGAAGTGGTCTGTGGTCCCCACCTGCAGAACCATTCCTTTATTGAGTGTGTCTTGCTATTTGCCAATAATTTCCACCTGTTGTCTATTCCATTTGCACAACAGCATGTGAAATTGATTACTTAAGCAGTGCAGCACTGATTAAGCAGACAGTTTGATTTCACAGAAGTTTGATTTACTTGGAGTTATATTGTGTTGTTTAAGTGTTCCCTCTATTTTTTTGAGCAGTGTATATTTTAGTGGCTTCATAGTGTAGTAGTTTACACATTTGCTCAACAAGTGACCGATACCCAGTTGGATCCAGGGAGGAGACACACAATTCCTAGGGGGTTGCATCCAGAAGGGCATCCTGTTTAAAAAGAAAAGCTGGTCAAATCAAACCTGCAAAGCTACCTATTATGGCAACCCTTTGTGAATAAGGGAGCGGCCAAGAGGAACACATTTCAGACCTTTCATCATAGCAACAATATGATGATATAAATTATTATCAGCCTATTATAAAAACGAATGTAGTCACATGTATTACAGATTTTTTAGAAACCACAATGTTACGGTCATTTCAGAAATGGATAAAATTTCATGGCATTGATACAATTATGGGAATATCTGGTGCAGCCAAGCATTTTCTCTTCTGTTAGGTAGAGGGCAGTAGAGGTCTTGGCTGTGAAGTAACTCTGACCAGCACACTTATTCACTGTATGTTTTCAGTGTGTGTCAGGGGTGCGTGCACGCATAAATCCATACTGATAAAAAGAAAGCTTGCACACTATCTAATTGATGCAAGCACTCAAATGAGACAATGAGACATTTCATCAAAGGCCATGTCAATATCTTGCAGTGTGCTTACAGACTCCACTGAAGTACACACAGGCACACGCCACTTGTGTGCATCTATGTAATAGCACGGAGCAGAGCTGAGCTCAAACATAATGCTCCTTCTTCTCCTGCTTTGATTTTAAATGTCAGCACCAAAAATGACAGTTTTCTGTGAGTTACATTGGTGCCCTGAAACAGCCTTTCTGGAATGATGAATCGGGCTGTCAGTACAAAGAATTCTGGTCCCACAGAAGCATCAGTCCTGCTGCTGGGGTGGTCAGATTGGGCACAAGGCAGCCACTCTGGGGTGTGCTGTATGTGCACGCTAATATACTCTGAAGCCTCATAGCCTCTTTCCTCCCCTTCTCAGCTCGAGGGTGGGGCTTTGTTAAATGACCAGAAACCAAGAAGACATGGGAGTCAGCAGTTTAGGGCTGCTGATAGCTAGAGATGCATCAACCAGAAGAGAATGGGTTTATGTTTGCTCTGTGAGTGGTACAACACCCATTCATCATTCCTGACTGCTTAGTAGTGAAGAACACGGGTTGTTTTCTGCTTCTTCATTAACCATTAAAAAAAAATTACCATAGGTTTTTGTTTTTTTCTGGGCAAGGATACAATTATTTTAATTTTACCTTTGTTCACTGCAGTGAACTTTAATTCAGGAGGTCTGAGAAGAATAACACATTTATACGTTATTAGTCATAATTTTCAAATTTCCCTGAAATTCAAACCCAGTTGAACAGTTGCCTAAACATGGCCACGATTTGCTTGTTTGCTCATTATTTCATGACAAATTAGAGAGATGAACAGCTTGGTAGTTTTTTATTGGAGGTCTCAATATTTGGTGTGAAGAGTTTTTGATGCAAGGGGGCCATCTTTGGGATGAAAAAACAAAAAGGAAATATTTGACATTTTGTTAAGAAGAAATGCATCAGTAAGATCAGCACCATCAAAAGAGCCACAAAAGACAACAAAGTACAAGAATATTCCTCAAAAAATTATTTTTTGTTCAAAACATGCTTTAGCTACACTTCCTGGCCTTTCAGATTAAGTAATCATTAGGTATATAAAATAGTGCTGTGCTAAATATATTTACATTTTGTGTGAATCAATAAAGTTTCATCATACCATGAAGGTGAACAACACCATGAACCATGCCATTGCATCCCTAATGTTCAGTGCAAAGAACAAGGCTTTTACATTTGTATTTTACTGTTTATTTTGGTGGTCCTTACTAAAGAAGGGGCAGATAAAACAGACAGATTGTCGCCTTGCTTTGAAAGTTAGCATCAAAAGTTACAGAGAGGAGAGTCTGTAATGTCAGACATACTGAAAAGTGACAGCTGAGTGTCAGGATCACAGCCATCGACTATTAACTGTTAGCTTGGTCTGTCAGCATCTTAAAGTTAATTTCTTCTCTAAACTTTGAGCACTTCTGATGCTCAAATACCTTTGACATTCCCTGAATGTAGAAAATTACCATTCATTTTTTAAAAATATGTGTTCACCAGTATATCTGTCTGCCTTTTTAGGACATACAAGAGTGGTTCTGGGGTCAACAACAGAAGAACAGAGCTGTTTCTAAAGGAGCATGAGCATCTGAGAAAGTAAGTTCCCAAAGAATCTGTGTAATTTAACCACAGCAGTTAAAAGTAGACTAACACTGCCATTTCCCCAGAGCTGTACAGGTGTTCTTAGCTGAGGAAGAGGTAAATTTTTAACTGTTTTTAAAAAATTTAAACTGCAATAACTCATCTTAATAGCAAAGTTCCACAAATTAGAAAAACAAAGCAAAATGTTGCTTTTCCTGGTGCATACATTAGATCTTTTTATGCTTTTACTTTATAACAGATGGGAAGTTCTTGTGTAAATTCATGAGTTAAGCTCATATGTGAGCATTCATGGCGTAGTAGGTCAAATCATGATCTCAAGCAACCTTAACATCCCACTATTTTTTGGCTGAGTCTTATGCTCTGCAGGACAACATGTGGTTCTTTGGTGCGAGAGGTGTGAGATGCCCCCTGCATGGAAAGTAAAATTGAATAGCAGCAGGATACACAGACACATGGATGGATACACACAAAGAAACAAAACACAAATTAACCACAGTGCTTTTTATATGACCAGTTCATAGCAGTGTGAGTGATTAGTATTCCTGTGTGTTTCCCATATCAAGTTCTCCAAGGAATAATGGATCAATTATTCCCACTCAGAGACCTCTCCATTTATTTCCTAACAGGATTTACCTGCTCCTAAGAGTAGTATTTATATATTGAAAATAATGTTAATGTAATGACTCAGCAATCTTTAAAATACAGTTCTGTCTAGTGAAATAACTTCAGTCCAATAGCATTTTCTGGCAAAAAAAATTTTTTTTTACATCTTTAAAACAAAGCAGTAACTTTCCTACTGTGTGTGCAATGAAATAGCAGTCTGCATTTAAATTACAAAACTGACACAAAGCAACATATCGTGGAAGTATGACAATGGATGGATGGGTTTTACATTGAAACTGCATTCCTAGCCTGTGTACATTAGGGTTGCCAAAAAAAACGATTGATACCCAGATGCTAATCGATACTGAAAATTATTGTCGGATTAGATGCTCAATTGCGACAGTATTGATACCAACATTGTCATCTTCACCTCCTCCAGTTGACTCATAGCTTCATGCAGCCTTCTGCAGATAGGCAGATACCATAGCCTCTAATAGCTTAAGTAGATGACATTAAGAATACTGAGCAACACTTTATTTAGGAATTTTGAAAGGTCAGTAAAGCTTCCGTTTCAGCAACATTAAATCATATTAAACTGTTTCAGAAATGTTTACCTGGCCAGAAAACACATTAACATCAGTCAATTAACTTAGCAGTTACCCAATAGCCACGTTAGCCATATGTTATCATTAACGGAATGGCTAGCGGTTGTGTCTAATAATAAAATTATAACGTTAATGTGGGAGCTAGGCAGCAAGCCTTATTGGTCCTGCCTATTGTTTGTATTGTTCTTATCTTTATTTAAAAACAAACAATATAATGCCTCTTGTTTTTTGTCTTTATTTATTTTTATTTTTTTTTACCCTTGTGACATCAAAAGCAATATTGAGTATTGAGGTTTTTTTTTTTTTTGGTGTTTGAAATTCTAGTATTGTGACAACCCTAATGTACATAGAATATACAGTATGTAGATGCATGTCTAGGTATAAAGGCTGTTTTTTCCTGTTGGAACCCGGACAACTTAGCAGCATGCCAGTATTAGCTATCTGCTGATCTAGCACTATCAGCATTTACAGTGGCTGATAAATGAAGATTAAAATGTAAAGAGCAACAGTGTTATGAGCATTGATGTTGGAAGGTTTGTCCACCAGAGGGCACATTGCAACATCCCTGTTGGCAATGTGTTTGGAACGTCTCAAACAACAATGACCAGCCGATTTGAGGAGAGTCTGGCAGAACGTAAACGAGTAACTAACTACACATAATAAATGTTGGGGAAATCTGTTTATGCTTTGTGTGTGTGAAAGAAAAAAATTGGCCAATATATTGAAATATTGGATAATTAAAATCACCAAATATCAGTATTGGTCTTAAAAACTGAAAAACTGTTGTCCATATATATACAGTACCAGTTGGAGCTGGGTGATATGGACTAAAAATAATATCTCGAAATTTTTTAGCTGAATGGCAATATACAATATATATCTCGATATTTTTTTCTTCCCAAAGGCATAAACAAAAAGGCACTTCTGAGTCAAAGCCACATGACCCAAATGTCACACAGGCACTTTTATTAACATTCAGCTGTAGATGTACATGAGAAATTACTCAAAAATAAACTATTGGCTTATTTAAATAATAATGCTTCTCAAATAAATTAATGCTTTTTTCCTCCATAACAAAAGACTCACAGCTGTGCTTTTAAAATGCAAACGGAAAAGTTACAGAGCAAAAATAGCAAAAGGCTGACTCATTCTTTAAAAAGCTAGTCTCCAATGAAGTAGACTTCACCAAAGTGCTTCCTCCTGTGTGTACTCCTGTACATCTAGTACTCTGTGCAAATAACAAAACATGTAAACAGACTGACTGAACAAAATTGCATCCTTCAGTCAGCAGGTTTCTAGCCAACTCAGTAAATCCATAGACATATGCGCTGATGTATCACAGCAACGGGCCCAGCCGCTCAGTGCGGCGTCTACGTATCTGCCGGCTGTATCACGAACACACGAAAAAGACCCACTTCCACTATCAAGGTCACGTGACTTACAGTACAAACCAACTTCCGCTATGGAGTTGCGGTATGGTGGTGCCCTCTTGCCTGCAGCCAGGTACTCTTGGGGGTCTGGGCGATGCAAAGCGTACAAACAGACGCAGTATGCAGGCTGTATGTACACAAAACATGGTGACAGCAGAGGATTTCAGGTTTCCAAAAGTCACTGACGTCACCAGAAAAAGTGGCTAAATTTGTCGCTAGTCATTTTTTTTGGGGGGGGAGGAGTCACTAGGGGGGTCTGAAAAGCCACTAAATCTAGCGACAAAGTTGCTAAGTTGGCAACACTGCCATGCTGTTGCTTCCTGCATGATTTACGGGTGAAGTGGTGAGAGAGAGAGGTGGGGCAGTGTGAAGGTGTACAGAGACAAATTTGGAGAAGAGAAAGGTGAACTGGTGGATCTACAAGTATGATTGTAATGTGACACAGACTATATCGATATAAAATATGAATTGATATGAAAATATATCAATTTCAATCAATTTATTTCTTAAAAACTCAATAGATCGCCCAGCCCTAGTACCAGTCAAAAGTTTGGACACACTTACTTACTTATATGAATAAGTAAGTGCAGTGTAAGTGTGTCTAGTATATTTTGTCAGTATGTCTTTGTAGCACTTGTGTAATAGCTTTGATAAACAGTATTAGTTATTTTAATAGTGCAGTGGCAGTATTCAGGGCACCTTCATCTCTCATCTGGGTTTTGATTCTCTAGTTCCAAAGTGATTACAATTGAACCAAAACATTGCAGTCAGATGAAGTGTGACTTCTGTTTGGCATGATGGATTAACTTCAGAGGGTTTGACCTCCATTAGTGCTATAGAATCTATTATTCTTTGTGCTCCCGCGTTTTGTTTTTATTGTATACAAGGGTGCTCATGTACTCATGAGTGATGGACAAATGCTTTGCTGCAAATACTTTGACTCTTCTATACTGAGCTATAGATACATCAATGTGTAAACACTGACAGGGAAGAAGAAGACTACAGGCCAAAAGAAATGGATGTAAATAATGCAGAGGAAGGAAATGCATTCAACACATTTGTTAGAGCTCAAGGATATAATAAAAGTTTTTGCTGAGTTAAACGGAATAAAAAATGAGCAAAGGTATTCTAGTGTTCACAAAACACTCAACAGGTCAGTTTAAGTGGATTATTTCCTTGTTAATTGCAGTAGAATACTGCAATTAACCACAATGGTTTTCAAGAATCACATAACATTGATCATTTGATTACATTAAATTGTTCTGGTCCTGACATTCATGTGGATGATACTTCAACACATTACCACCCACGTTATTGCAGATTGAGCACGCCCCTGATGGTGGTCTCCCTCAGAGAACAGTGTAACCTACCACACCACAGAAATTGCTCAGTGGACGCACCACACAACCCACATCACCCAAAGGATGCTCTGACAACATCCCGGTGCCAGACGCTACTCCTGCAACAGTTGGAGCTGTTTTAGGGGAGCTACAGTGCCTTGCGAAAGTATTCGGCCCCCTTGAACTTTTCAACCTTTTGCCACATTTCAGGCTTCAAACATAAAGATATAAAATTTTATATCTTTATGTTTGAAGATATAAAATTAAAATTTTATATCTTCAAACATAAAGATATAAAATTTTAATTTTTTGTGAAGAATCAACAACAAGTGGGACACAATCGTGAAGTGGAATGAAATTTATTGGATGTGTCAAACTTTTTTAACAAATAAAAAAACTGAAAAGTGGGGCGTGCAATATTATTCGGCCCCCTTGCGTTAATACTTTGTAGCGCCTCCTTTTGCTGCAATTACAGCTGCAAGTTGCTTGGGGTATGTCTCTATCAGTTTTGCACATCGAGACACTGAAATTCTTGCCCATTCTTCCTTGTAAAACAGCTCGAGCTTAGTGAGGTTGGATGGAGAGCGTTTGTGAACAGAAGTCTTCAGCTCTTTCCACAGATTCTCGATTGGATTCAGGTCTGGACTTTGACTTGGCCATTCCAACACCTGGATATGTTTATTTGTGAACCATTCCATTGTAGATTTGGCTTTATGTTTTGGATCATTGTCTTGTTGGAAGATAAATCTCCGTCCCAGTCTCAGGTCTCTTGCAGACTCCAACAGGTTTTCTTCCAGAATGGTCCTGTATTTGGCCCCATCCATCTTCCCATCAATTTTGACCATCTTCCCTGTCCCTGCTGACGAAAAGCAGGCCCAAACCATGATGCTGCCACCACCATGTTTGACAGTGGGGATGGTGTGTTCAGGGTGATGAGCTGTGTCGCTTTTACGCCAAACATATCGTTTTGCATTGTGGCCAAACAGTTCAATTTTGGTTTCATCTGACCAGAGCACCTTCTTCCACATGTTTGGTGTGTCTCCCAGGTGGCTTGTGGCAAACTTTAAACGAGACTTTTTATGGATATCTTTGAGAAATGGCTTTCTTCTTGCCACTCTTCCATAAAGGCCAGGTTTGTGCAGTGTACGACTGACTGTTGTCCTATGGACAGACTCTCCCACCTCAGCTGTAGATCTCTACAGTTCATCCAGAGTGATCATGGGCCTCTTGGCTGCATCTCTGATCAGTCTTCTCCTTGTGTGAGATGAAAGTTTAGAGGGACGACCAGGTCTTGGTAGATTTGCAGTGGTCTGATACTCCTTCCATTTCAATATGATTGCTTGCACAGTGCTCCTTGAGATGTTTAAAGCTTGGGAAATCTTTTTGTATCCAAATCCGGCTTTAAACTTCTCCACAACAGTATCTCGGACCTGCCTGGTGTGTTCCTTGGTCTTCATGATGCTCTCTGCACTTGGAACAGAACCCTGAGACTATCACAGAGCAGGTGCATTTATACGGAGACTTGATTACACACAGGTGGATTCTATTTATCATCATCAGTCATTTGGGACAACATTGGATCATTCAGAGATCCTCACTGAACTTCTGGAGTGAGTTTGCTGCACTGAAAGTAAAGGGGCCGAATAATATTGCACGCCCCACTTTTCAGTTGTTCATTTGTTAAAGAAGTTTGACACATCCAATAAATTTCATTTCACTTCACGATTGTGTCCCACTTGTTGATTCTTCACAAAAAATTCAAATTTTATATCTTTATGTTTGCACCCTGAAATGTGGCAAAAGGTTGAAAAGTTCAAGGGGGCCGAATACTTTCGCAAGGCACTGTACATAATACGATGCAGATGGTTTCAGTTTCGTGGCTGATCAGTGAATATGTAGATGTGCTCATTTTGCCACACTAGGGGAGACAAGTTAATGCTTTCAGGGCTTGAGTGGGTAAAGGAACACTTTTCTCAGTCACTATGAATATTATTTATTTATACTTTACCATCACCACTTGCTTTCCCAGCAGTCATGCTTTTGTGCCAGTCCTTCACAGCTGATCGGGACATTGTTTATTAAATTATGTTAATAAACCACAGCTCATACTATAGGGCTTCCCCCCATTCATTGGGGTAGATATGAGGGGAAAGTGGATTCTGGAGATGAGGATTGAGTTACACTTGATTGATCCTATTAAAGCCATAAAACAGGAAAGAGGTCCTGAAGAGAAAATGGATTTAATGTGTTGGTGAATAGAGCTATTGCCTGAAGTCCACAGATACCCAATAAAGATGAGAGATCTGCATGGAAATCCTCCTTTCCCGATTCCTGATAGTCTGTGATGCTCTCTTTTCAAAATACACTTTTAAGGAAAAGTAGCATGAATAATGAGGTCTTTTTTTTAAATCTAAAGCTACATGATCTGTTTTAATTTATTGAGTTTATTCACTTCATTATCCTGTCCCAATAATTTAGTGTGGATAATGTAAGTAGGAAGTAGGAGGTGTTATGTAGAGACTCTGCTTGAGCCAGTTATAAATTGGCAAATGATGGCATGAGCACTGCCAAACTGATCAGCAAAGACTAATCAATTTGCAGCCCAAAAAACAGCCTTCTTGCAGATAATGTACAAACTACTGCAGTGAGTGAAGTTCTTGCAAACCTCCACTGATTCTCAACAGAACCCACTAAAACAGACACCAGTGAGTATATTTTCAAGGTAGTCTTCTTTTGTATTTCTGTATGGTTCTACACCAGTCAGACATTCTTATATATTAGAGCTGAAAGCTGTTTGCAGAGCTGTTACTGATACTCAATACTTTAGCAAGGGTTTGTAATAATGTTTGTCAAGTGTAACTTGATGCTATTTAGTTATAAAAGCCACTATAAATGCTGCTGATCTGTTATTTCTCCCCATCACTGCTTCTTTCTCCATCCTCGTAGATCTGTTTTTCTATTTATCTCTGCCAGAAATGTCAGTCTTCATAAATAAACTAGAGGCAGGGAGGGGTAGGTCCATTAAAGTTCATGTTGGAACAGCTGTAATGGTAGTGGTCACGTCAGGACTTCCTGTCAAACAGGATTTTTTTTGGGGGGGGGGCACAGCAATAGTATCAAAATAGTATCAAAATGAAGTGATGCAGATTTACGTACATTTGATTGTATTTGCTGTTTATGTTTATGCAGTGAATCTCTAGTTCAAAAATCACAAGGAAGTTCAATGATGTTCCTCTGAACACTGTTCTTGTCCCTCACAAAGTGGAGTCATCAATGTCTAAGATAGGCCCTGAATCTTTACCTCAGTAAATGCTATCAGTGTCTCAAATCTCATCAGCTTACACTTTTCCGCATACTGTGTGGACTGTAGTCTGCCTGTTTACAAATGCATAAGCCCTGTTTTGTCATGCTCATAAGAATTGCATGTGGTGCTAAAAATATTAACTTGCAAGTTTAGTTTTATAGGCTTTATTTCAAATGACAAAGCATGTAAAAGTCCTGAAAGCCTGTACACATTTAACACACATTTGGATATGGTTCATTTTAGCAACTAATAAAACAGTTACAAAAGTAAGTATGAATGAATCAGGGCATTTATGTCACAGGGCCCATAAGCCACATCAGGAGTTACTGCAAAGAGTCCTACAACTTGTGAATGTTTCTGTATTGTAATCATGAAGACAAGCATGGTTGCTGAATTCATCCAAGTTATAAAAATACTAAAACGACTTAACTAATTTAGGAAAAGTAAACAAATAGAAATTTGTTTGGAGTTTGACCTTTTACAACTACAGTGGTCAGGCAGTGTGTTTTAGTCATCTTCACAATTGTCCAATTAAGCAGTTATTATTTAACCAGGGCAGTTTATTGTCCATCTAAATGACTGAAATGCTCAAATGGCCAGGATTGGTACTTGTAAAACAGTAATGGCCAGTATATCATGGTCATATCTCTTTCATCACTGCAAGATGTTGACCATAGTAAAATGTCGTATATTATAAAAACTGCATTGTAAACTGTGGTGGAATGAGTAATGCTGGAGGTAAAGCGAGATGTAGGTGCTTCAGGTTTTCTACCCAGCATTTTAAACAAGTGTTTGAAGTCTCTCTCTGTCACTTTCTCCTCTTTGATATGCCTGCATTTAGTCTGCCTGGCCTGTTGCCGATTTTTAGGTTTGATCTGAGCTGCCAGTTCCCTGATATGGTATGCACTGAGGATAGATGGTAAAGTGCTCTCCTTGTACTCTTTTTGGCGCATTATTAATTTTATACTAGGCGCAAATTAATATAGTAACTGGTACAGAAAATTTAGAAGTTTAAATAGAGATTTACCCAACAGACACGTCAGTGTACGTTGCCCTATGTGGTCAATTAATCGATGTTCTTTGCACTTTTCTAAAGATGTAAGGACCTAAAGGACATTCGTTTTTTGAGTGTATCAACCATATTCAGTGCCTCACAAAGAACAGTCTATTATGATATATTTCAAGTGCATTTCACTGTAGACATTTTTCAGTATTAAGATTGTTTACCAATTATAGCTACATTGTAAGAGAAGACTCATTTTTTAGACTGGGTGTATTATGTGATCACCCATGGCGGCCGTCTGGGTGGTGTCCATTGAAGTGTCTGCTCAGTCACTTGAGAACTGTTTGGCTTACACTTTCCAAACTTCATGGTTAGATAGCTTTTGACCAAAACAAGGTTGGGATTGTATATGGGGTCACTGTTACTAAAAATAGAAAAACAGTGTGTGCTCAGTAACTCGAGAACTTGGGTCAAGGTCACATGGTTAATATTTGTTTTTTGTGAAGTTTTTTCATGTCCACTTCATATCTAAGAAATGGTGTGAAGGATTTTGGTGAAACCTTGCATAATTATTCTTTATATCAAGACATTCTCCAGAGATCAGCCCTTGGAGGTCAAGGTTAAAGGCCAAGATCACATAATTATTAAATCTTTGTTTTTCATGTGACAATGAACAGGGTTAATACAGTGCGATGGGCGTATTTTGCCCCGATAGGTGATGCTGTTGTTTCTAACTGATTCTACTGAGTTGTGTTTTCGCTGCTTGGCATGCACCGATTGTCCTCTGGGTACTTAATGTTTCTGGGGCTTCCTATTTGATCACTTCTACCCTCTAATTGTTAGTGGCACCATATACCCATGTGATACATTACCATGGTGTTTGTCTTAGATTGAATGAAGATGCACCAGTCAAATGTTCTGTATCACTGACTGTCTGCTAACACTGGCACAATAATCAGCATCACTGGGATCAAAATGGCTGTTGAAAAAAGAGTTTTCTCTGTCCCTTGCTTCTGAAGCACCCTCAGAAGCTTTTAGATTTAAGGGCACTCTGTGTGTTTTTATTATTCTTTTGCTTCCCCATAATTAAGACTGTCTTCTGATGATTGGTGTTATGTAACAGGTTGGTGAATGGCCACATTGCCACAAAGAGGATTTCTGTAAATTGTTAACTGTGGAACAGAGTTATTATAATTTTGTGTTTTCTAATTAGTTTTTATTACCCTGTCGGGGGGGGGATATTTTTTTTGGTCTGTTTGTTTGTTAACAATATTACAGCAAAAACAAACAAACAAACAAAAACAATATTACAGCAAAACTACAGGTCCGTTTCATACCAAATTTGCACAAAAGATGGCCAGTGATTAAAATTTTGCCCTAATTGGGTCAGGGTCAAGGTAAAAAAAAATTTTTAAAAAAATCCAGAAAACTCTATTTAATGCATATTTTTTAGCAGTATCTCAGCTGGGTAAAAAACAATATCCTCATTTGTTGACGTAAGAAGCAAATCACTATTGTTGAGGAACATGTAACGTTTGATTGGGATATGATCGGGATATGTGAATATATCACAGATATATTGACTCTTTTGACTCTGTCAATCCAATCACTAAATTCCCCTTTTATCACCTACCCGATAAATCGTGTAATTTCTCAGTATAAGAGATAAAGCTTTTTATGAGCACGGATAATAAGATCTCTGTGGCGGGGTTTATTGTGCTGGCCAACACTTGTATTTTGTTTTGACTTCTTATTTTTAAGTCAGTTTAGTTTCAGTTAGTTCCTTGGATAATTCATTGTATTTTTATATCTCAATTTAAAATAATTACAATAATGCAAAGTGAACTACAAACCCTGTGCAAAAACAGTAATTTATGTAGGACAACATTGGGTGGGATGTACTGCAATGTACTATTTAGAGGTATGTGCTCTGCTGATGTCCCCTTCTAGGTAACATATTGTTTAGAAAAAAAAAATGGACATGATTATCAGTAAGCATTTTAAAGATATTTTTTGGCCATTTTATGGCTTTATTTGACAGTATTAGCAGTGGAGAGAGACAGGAAAGCGGGGGAAGAAACGGGGAAGACACGCGGCAAATGACAACAGGTCGGGACTCGAACCTGCGCCGGCCGCACTGCCATGCAACATATATGGTTGCCTGCTCATGCCCTGAGCCACCCTGGCACCCTGTCAGTAAGCATTCAATCTGTATGGTCATATGTTAGTGAATGGCAGTAGATCATGTGGACAATATGGGTTGATTCATCACACTGAAAAGGGCAATTAGCTTGAAACTAATGAGTGACTTAATGACTGCAGCAAAAACAGCTGACCAAGGGAAATGGAAAAAACCTCACTCAAAGATGAAACCACAGAAACTCTAATATTCATAAAGGGCACAATCAACCTCACCACTATAGCTGCAGAATGATTATGGAGGATATAAAGCATAAATCTTTTGCCACATCTCATCTCGGCAAACTCCATAAATCAAGGCGGCTCCTGAGCTTTCTCTTTTTCTCTCCATCTCACGACAGACAGTTAAAGGTTTAGTTTTCTCAGTCTGTCCTCCTTCCATCTTTTAAGCCGTCAATATTCATATCTCATTTTTCTTATGTTGGGTTTTGGCTTCTTACAGACTTTGTGTTTGTTTGCATTAGTGGCTTTAATAGGTTTAATAACCAAATTTCAAGTCCATTTCAAGTTTGTATACATACATAGTTTCTAGCCTTTTGTAATACTGTGAAGTAATATTCCCTTTGCACAATTGCCTACTTGTGGTATTCTTAACTACACCCACCTGCTCCCGCAATGCATTTGTTACAACTGGGCCTGCCAGGTTTCATTATGATTTAGATGCCAGTTGCTAATTCACACAATGATTAGATTCCTGTGTCTGATTCCATTCAGTCAGAGAAATACTGTTATGATATTATAAATTAGTGCAGATGGGTGCCAGTGCGGGCATCTGTGATTCAAGAACAGAAGGGTATCTAGCCCACACTGTGAATATGCAGTATAGTGCAGTTGTCCCTGCCCACTCACTGTCTGGAAAAAGGAGGAAACAACAAACAAAAAAAGACATATTAACAGTGACTGTTACAGTTTGTTGGGAAATCCCTTGCCGTGTTTAGGACAACATTTTTGAGATGGTGTAATACACCAGTGGCATCTGTTAGTTTTCCTTATGCATGGCATTTCCTCCTACCTTTCCTGTAAACCCTCGGGACCAATGCTGAATGCAGACCAAAAATAAAATCCACTGGAGCAGGAAATCAAGACAATCCTATCAACTCACAGATGTGGAAATCCATAAAATAATGATTATTATTAATAATAATATAATAATCACCATGACATTTGATTAAAAATTTGAATTCTTAAACTAATTTGTATTTACTGGTATCTGTCAGTCACATTTTGCCATAGACAGTGCCAATCACATAATCACCACACATTAAGTACAGTATAATGAAGAACCCTCTTTCCCTTTCTCAACCCTTACATCTGTTCTGTCTTTCACTTTTAGCAAGTACAGTCAATATCTGAATATGAATGACACTTGCAGTACTAAGATGAGTCAAAATAGGGGTGCATTAAAAAAAAGTAACAGCTGACTAAAACAGCAACACAAATGGGAGAAAAAAAAGAGAAAAGACTTGATCACAGCTATTCATGTTGGTTATCACATTGCTGGATACAAAGACACCCGCTTTTTAATGTTGAAAAGTTGGGCATTGAAGCCAAGCTAAAGCAGCACTAGAGGTTCTCCTCCTGTTTGGCCTATCAGTAGAGAGAATGACACCCCCCCCCCCAAAAAAAAGAGCCTGTGCTGCAGTGAGATGTGGATCAGGAAGTTTTTTTGTCTTTAGAAAGGAAGCAAAATCATTAAAGGTCTTCAGGACTACAGGCAGTGTGACTGACCACCAAACTGAAAGGATGGGTTCAGGCATGAAATAAAAATGTTTGTGTTAATCTTGAGATTCCAGTATTTTGGTGTGGGGGAAAAGTTGGGTTTAACTCATTAAGAGCCTTCTCTCACCTTATCTTAATGTTTAGAGCTTAATGGAAACCACGTAGTGAACATGCAGGTGGAAGATGTGGAGCTACTGGATGGATGTTGAATGATTGTTGAGCTATGTAATACAATCCTGCCAGTTTTGTTTGTTTGGTTGAGTTTAGTTCTGTGGAACATTATCCAAATTGATTCCAATTAGAGGATAAACCGCTGAGAGCTTTTCTGTTTATGAGCAACCTGAGACACAAAACAAGTGTTAGAGCATAAGAGGTTTGTGTGGGATTGGGAGTGTAGGAGTGCCTTCCAATTTTACCTCTTTTATGTAGCGATGCAGAAGACTAACCTCCAGGCTCTTCGAGGTGACGCATTCATGAGGAGAAACAAAGCAAACTAAACAGCAGTCACACTGTTTGAAGCATACAGTTAAAATAATACCTTTTCATTTTTTTAACTCAGTGCCACCATATAGGCAGATTATACTTGCTGTTCTCGCCCTCACGAATGGCACATGGCAAAAGTGATTTGGTGTGGTTTTGGCCAGTTGTGCGCCTCTAACTTTTTGTAACCTTGCGCCTTTGTGATGGCCAGTGATGCCGGGTTGACGACATGAGCGTATGATCGATGTATGAAGCTTAGTGATTCACATTTTATACAGAGGGAGATGTTGCAACAGCGTGAAAAGATGAGAATTTCTGGAAATAACTTTGAAAAACAAAACAAAAAAAAAAGGATTTCTTTGCTTCCGGTATTGACTTCTTACCAGCACCGATGTAGAGGTTTTGTCTGAGTGGCGATGCTTTTCGTTCATGAGAATACTGCATTGAATGCTTGCAAGCTCAGTGCTGGTATAAATGGTACAGAGCTTTGTTCACTGTTTCCCTGCAACATGACCAATGTGGCAAATATAATAGGCCCTTAAGGAGGTATAATCATACAATCGTCGTCTATTGTAACCACGCTCAAAATGTTAAGGTTTTAGTACTATTGCAATTTTATTGTATGTTTATGATAGTAGCTTTAGTTAAGCACAGTGTACTGGATAACGCTCTAGTGTTTTCCTTTTTTTGGAATGCCAGTATTAGAAACACTTCCCACAACACCACCTGTTACTATGTCCTAGTATTAAAATATGTGACTAAATTTACCCATTTCTGAATATGTCACAAGGTTTGTAAAGAATGATGTCGCACCAGTTCTGTTGCATACTAAAAATAAATATATATACACATTACTATAATACACCAAATCTTTTTGTGTTTGTCCCTGAACTCCTCCTGCACAATAGAGAGTTGAGCAACCAAACATCTCACACAGGTACAGCTTAATGGTACTGGAAGTGACGTGATGACCAGAGACTGTAGAAAGTGAATGACATTAGGCGACTTGAGCTGACTATGTGCAAAATAACTGCTGGCGGTGCAAAGTGGGTGGATCTGACATACACTTTTAACTCATTCCAGGCTAGCAACTGAAGTGACTACCAGTGAGAGACCAGGATATTGCTGATGAACATATGACCTGGTAGTAAATACATTAGAGGGCTACCAAGGTAACTTGAGCCTATAATGTCCGCAAGCGACCTACAAAGCGGTGTGAGACAACCAGTGTGGATCCAGCTTTAGGCTCTGATGGTTGTTAGCTCTATTATATGTAATGAAACACTATGTCATCATTATGTTGCCTAGCAGCAGCCCATTACCAACTGGCTAAAATGACCCATTGGTAGCATTGATGCATCTATAATGCCTTAGAAAAGCATTGTATCATTTTAACTAATCCACAAAAGTTGAATGTTTAATATGTCATCATGTTGCCTTGAACTACAGTAACATTTATATAGTAGAACAAGACCTCAGCACTACAGTTACAGTTAGTCCCATATTTATCATATAATTATTTTTATACACAATCTGCCACCACTTTCTCAATTTGAAAAAGTGTATCAGTCTTCCAGCAGCACCAGCAGAATAAAAAATACTGTAGCATGGCCATGCAGGGGTATACGTAAATATTTAAATGTACGTCATTTGTTTATTAGTATTACATGTTTATTCCACAATGCTTTGTGTCTAACTAGTGCCTTTCCCCTGCTTTTTTCTCTCCTTCTCACTGTCTGTAGCTCAGACCGATTGATGGATGACACAATAAGGTAAGACCTGCTTTCCCTTATTTACCTGCTCATCCCAACCCAATGGCTGCCCTGAACCAGGTTCTGTCAGGGGTTTCTTCTTGTTTGCTATTGCCAAATTTACTGGACAACTTGACATTACTCATCCAGCTCACCAAAGAACAAACACTGACTGATCACATAGTGTGTTTCTATCCTCTAGCGCTGATTCTCATGAGCTGGTTAACATTGACTAGTCGAGGTTGCTGGAGTCAGCAAAGTGTTTCTTCCTGACTGAGGATAACATGATCCCCAAAACACTGCTCCAGGCCAAGACTGCAGACCGTCCCCTCAGCAACCTCCAAACCACAGGAGATGCCACAGCCTCACTCACCTGTGCTCACTCACATCTCACTTTTAACATATTCAGACTAATACAGTGCTCACAGTTTCTCAGTGCTCACTCAAAACCTGCATATGCATGTGCACAAATAAATATACACACAAATACCAGGCTTGCAGTGCAACATCTTTACCAAGCAGAAGAGTAAACAACTGTGGAGATTTCATTTCCTTTGTTTTGACCTGCCTCCTCTGGGGCTCTTCCACTCTGGGATGGGAGGAGTTGGTCCCCTGTGGCTAGTTCTGTTTGTCACACTGCTGAAAACTAGCATAATGCTACTTGTAATGAAAAAAATTAGAATACTTAAACAATTTTAGCATTTTTAAAAACTTTCTAATTGACATAATGACATGTTTATTATTTTATAAAAAAAATGTATGTTATTTGTTATGTCATATATGAGGTGTGATCAAAAAGTTCTGATAACTAGTCTTTAAAAATCAGAAGCATTTCAAAATGGTCTGATATTGCATTGAAGATCAACTTTCAACAAAGCACCATTTTAACCCAGTAGGTTAAATGAGTTAAAGCAGACAACCCAGAGAGGATGTAAAATTATGATTTTCGGCATGGCATGTCACTTTAAAGTAATTTCTCTCTTTGCATTGGCAGCAACTACTGCTGGATTCTAGCCATTAGTTATTGTTTATATAACCTGATTGTGGTGGGCTCAGTAGCTTGTATTGATTATTTTGTGTAACAGATGCCACAGATGGCAAACAGAAAGCCTGAAACTTTTCCTGTCAACTGCCCAGATGCACTTTGCCACTCCGAAGGTTGCTGAGGCCTAAGTTTGAGAACAGGAGAGCTACAATACCACAGCAATTCTATACCGTTCTTATAAAACCCTAGCCATCTCACAAAGATACTGTAAGTAGGAAGGCGAAGTAGGTGGGGTAATGTGTTTGATCCAGAATGACTGGATATCCCCTCATTGTAGAGTTAATTTGCTTAATAACATCTCAGCACCAACATTTCATCCTTGCACAGGGAATAAGAAACATCTGCTAACTATCTTAATATAATGTAAATATAATAACTTTAAATCCTATGATGTAAGCATACAGTTATGTAAAAGGATACAGCACATCTAACATCTGCACTCTTGGAGTGAGATTTATGGATTTGAATTAGGGCTGGGTGATATGAACCAAAAATAATATCTCAATATTTTTTTAGCTGAATGGCGATATAGGATATATATATATCTTGATAGTTTTTCTTCCCAAAAGGTATAAACAAAAAGACACTTCTGAGTCAAAGCCACATGAGCCAATTGTCACACAGGCACTTTTATTAACATCTTAGCTGTAGATGTACATGAGAAATTACTCAAAAATAAACTATTGGCTTATTTAAATAATAATGCTTCTCAAATAAATTAATGCTTTTTTCCTCCATAACAAAAGACTCACAGCTGTGCTATTAAAATGCAAAATGGATGGCAAAAAAATGCAAAGATACAGAGCAAAAATATCAAAAGGCTGACTTATTCTTTTAAAAAGCTAGTCTCTAGTGAAGTAGACTTCACCAAAGTGCTTCCTCCTGTGTGTACTGCTGTATATCTAGTACTCTGTGCAAATAACAAAACATGTAAACAGACTGACTGAACAAAATTGCATCCTTCAGTCAGCAGGTTTCTAGCCAACTCAGTAAATCCATAGACATATGTGCTGACGTATCACAGCAACGGGCCCAGCCGCTCAATGCAGCGTCTTTAAGTACCTGCCGACTGCATCACGAACACACAAAAAAGACCCACTTCCACTATCAAGGTCACGTGACTTACGGTACAAACCAACTTCCGCTATGGAGTTGCGGTATGGTTGTGCCCTCTTGCCTGCAGCCAGGTACTCTTGGGGGTCTGGGCGATGCCAAAGCGTACGAACAGATGCAGTATGCAGGCTGTATGTACCCAAAACACAGTGCCAGTGGAGGATTTCAGGTTTCCAAAAGTCGCAGAAGTCACTGGAAAAAGTGGCTAAATTTGTCGCAAGTCACTTTTTGGGGGAAAAAAGTCACTAGGGGGGTCTGAAAAGCCACTAAATCTAGCGACAAAGTTGCTAAGTTGGCAACACTGCCATGCTGTTGCTTCCTGCATGATTTACGGTGAAGTGGTGAGAGAGAGGGGCAGGGCAGTGTGAAGTTGTGCAGAGACAAATTTGGAGAAGAGAAAGGTGAACTGGTGGATCTACAAGTATGATTGTAATGTGACACAGACTATATCGATATAAAATATGTTGAATTGAAATTGAATTTTTGAACAGTGTTGACTTACAGACAGTCAAAGACATTTTACAGTACCAATAAAGGACAACGACATAAAGGATTGTCACTTCTTGCCACTCATCTCTCTTGCTACCTCTCTTTCTTTTTCTTTAGCATTGCTATGGCGACCAAGGAAAACATAACCTCCCAAAGGGGTGTGCTGAAATCCATACAGAGCAAGGTCAATACACTGGCCAGTATCCTTGATGCTGCACGTGTGTATGTGTGCGTTTGTGGATGTGTATGTGCTTTGATAGAAAATACGTCTTTGTTATGAGGATTTATAGAGATGTAGCAGGCAGCAGTGTTACCGAGGTTATCAGAGCCCATATTTGTCTACTTTTCCTTAATTGTCACTCTTCCAGATCGTTTCCCAGCTATCAACAACCTCATCCAGCGAATCAACCTGCGAAAGAGAAGAGACTCTCTGATCCTTGGCACAGTGATCGGCGTTTGCACCATTCTCCTCCTGCTCTATGCCTTCCACTGAAAACCAAGCCTGGTGAAGTCTTTAAAGAAGCAAGATTCATCTGCTCTTTGTAGCACGGGAACTCTCTGGGGACTGAGCTGAGTGATTGGAGGACCCCGGACGTTCCTGAGCAGAAGGACAATTAGTTGGTTCAGTTCTGAGACAGGAACAAATTTTGGCCAACATATTTGACTGAACCTGTATTTAGCAGCGGGACAGATGGAGAGTTGGTGGTTGGATGTTCTTCTGCCAACAAGGGAATGGAGACCAAAACTACAAATAAGACTAGATAAAAATATATATTGCTAAATCACTTGGAGAGCAACTCTGTCCTGTAAAGAGACTGTGAGACTGTGTGATGGATTTTTTTTTTTCCACAGGTGGAAGGGTTTTTAGTTGAATGGTTATTTTTAATTGATGGAGTGGGATGATAGTTAATTGTGGGCTGTACAATGTGAATTAATAAATTATTCATATCAGTATGTGCAACAAAGTGTGCGACACTAGCAGATACTCATTTGGAACATTTCTTAAACTGTCATTTGAATCTTCATCAACATTTCTGCATACATTTATTGTCACAGCAAGGCTCCAATAATTATAATTATAATTATGATGATAATAAGCTGCCTGATTTTTATGTGTTTTGGAGGTATTTTATTCTTTTATGATAAAGTGGATATTATAAAGTGGAGAGGAAATGACAGTTTAGAGAGAGAGAGAGAGATTCAAGAAACTGATGTTGTGGCTCAAAGTCAGAGCCATCTGGATATTTTTTTTCTTTAAATGTTCAGAGGTACAGTACTGAATAAAAGTCTTGAGCCAGCCCTCATTTTTTCATATTTTGCTGGGAAAATGGGGAAAAAGGGTGCAGCCATTTTTTAAAAATGTGTAAACCTACATGGAAATATATAAGGCAAAAACTGAGTCTGCACAATTTCAACAAGCTTGAAAATCAATATTTGGTTTGTCCACCTTTTTTCTTCAACACAGCCTGAACTCTCCTAGCCAGGCTTTCTTGTAATTTCTTTAAGTAGTTTTCCTGAATAATTCTCCAGGCTTATTGAAGGACATTCAAAGCTACTCCAATAATGTTAATGTCTGGGGTGGCCAATCCATGCCTGAGTGTTCCACTCTGTATTTTTCTATGGCTTCTTGAGAACTGCCTTTCCCATGAGATTATTTCTGATGAGGCTTCAGGGAACACTAAATGGATCCACTGAAGAGCCAGATGCATCTCTCAGGTCCTTTCAGGTCTTTGCTGTACAGGTTTGCTGCACAGGTTTTTACCCCTCACCCAAAAAAGGCTGATGGGGTATTATCGTCACCCCGCTGGCCGGGCGGGCCAGCTGTCGACTTTGTGAACCTGATAACTCGAGAACAATGTGACCTAGGATTTTCAAATCCATACCACAGATGCATCTACTAAAAATCTCAGATGAGTTAGTTCTTACCATAATGTCAATCACAGAAAGTGACAGTGTTCTCAGTGCTTTATATTTATTATGATTTTAGCACTTCTTATTCTTGGTTCTTGAAATGAAGGGTGGCATGAGACTTGCAGAGTACTGACACTGAGAACTGACAGATTAATCCAGCAGCCATTACTTGTTAAAGTAAGACAAACAGCTTCTCTGATGTGAACATTTTCTTCCTTTTTGTAGATGTCACCACATATTCGACTGTTATTGAAATAAAAGGATAATACATGGTCAAAATATAGAATGAAAACAGTTATTAGTTGCACACATTCACATTAATATGTTCATTTTCACGCAAATCTTACTGTAATCTTTTAAACTGTAAAATGCACAATGTTTCAGTCATATTTGAGTTTTTGCAACTTCCTTGAGCGAGTTCATTTTTGAAGATCAGCTCTAGATTGTTGAATATAAAAAGCATTAGATAAATGGCAGCTTTATGTTCTTAGTTGGTTTTTTTGACAGTTAATCCATAGGCTTGATTTGTGTTACTGACTAAAGAGCTGTTCTCAAAGCCAAAATATCCTCCTTAAATGAATTCTCTTAGAAGAAAAAAAAACCAAACCAGCCCGTTGTTTCAGTGCACCACTGCAAGGTTTCTATGAAAGAAAAGTGCAAGCAATGACGACCAGCCACGAGTTAAACGTTTTGAGCATTTCACAGCACAGTATACCTGGCAGAGCCTGTGACTGCGTTTGATTTGAATCCACTTGGAAGTCAGGGAGGCACTAGAGGAACTAAAGACCTCAGCTGAGAAGGGAATGACTGCGGACAGGGTTCAACTCTTGATTAAAGTCTTAGTTTGTTGCTGTTGGTGTTAGAATGTGAAAGCAAAGCAGCGCTGTGAGAAACATCAATGTGCCTTTCTCTCACTGCTTCAGGCTGTCAGTTGACTGAAATCCCCCCCCCCCAAAAAAAAAACCAGCCCATGCCAGTGGACTGAAGAGAATGCATTTGGTTTCTTGTCCTCATCCCCTTTGTTTGATGCCTTCCTCACAAAGAAAGACTAAAAGATTAAAAAAAAAAATTCTAGATCCTGGTCTGATATTAGAAAAAGAATACTTTTCTTTATTCTACAGCAGTCAAACACTGCCAGCCTGTCCATTAATATCTTATGCCTTTTTAGGAAGGAGACCCTGTGTTGAAGCCTAAATGTAGTTCAGAGGAGTGCACATGCTGTTGGAGGACTGCAGAGGTGCAACTCCTGAATATTTCAGACGCTGAACTAACCACCAGATTCTGCCAGAAGAGTCGTGCTATGGCAACTTGTAAAACAGAAATCTTCTGTGAACAAATCAAATATTTAGTGATAAATTTAAAGGATCTTTTAGTCCAAATTAAGCCAAGCATTTTCATGAACTAGGAACTGAAAGGACAGACAACACTTTATGTATCTGAAATTATGGCAGGCCTTTATGTGTTAGGAATGCAAAATTTTCAGGATTCTGCAGTGTGTGTGTGTGTGTGGTTGAAGACAGCTGTAAATTCTTCTCCACCCTAGTTCTCCCCTCCTCTACAGCCTGTAGCTGTGGTGGCCATGACAAATGGTTTAGATCCAATAAAAACAGCAACAGTTGTTCAATATAGTGCAATCCAATACAGGACTGCAGCAGCAGCATGGAGGTGAATCAATATCAATATCTTCTTCTGTCACTCTCAATAAAAACTGAACAATCCACAAATATTACATTCACAAATGCACTGAAGTGTGTTTTCTTGTCTGTGAGGAAAGTGCAAGAAATGCTTGTCTTTTTTTTCTTAGACAACATTTTTCATCAGTGATGAAACTGAAAAACAGTCCTGGATGCCAAAAAAGGTTGTTGGTGGATTTGACAATTTTGTCTGAAAGTGTGACTGACCGAAAGACTACCTTTCAGACTTCTAGTCAGTCGGTTAACTAACTGGCTTGTAGTGCCACCACTAAACTGAATTTTTAAAGGAAATGTTTTGATTATTAGTAGCTAAAGTGGCGTGTGTAAATCTGGGTTTAAATCCACCTTGGCCTGTTCCCCGGGAGTTTGCGTGTTCTTGCCGTGTTTGCGTGGGTTTTCTCCGGGTACTCCGGTTTCCTCCCACAGTCCAAAGACATGCAGTTAGTGGGGTTACTGTAGGTTAATTGGTGGTTCAAAATTGGCCATAGGTGTGGATATGAGTGAATAGTTGTCTGTCTCTCTGTGTTGGCCCTGCAACAGGCTGGCGACCTGTACAAGGTGTACCCTGCCTTTCGCCCTATGACAGCTGGGATACGCTCCATACCCCCATCCCCCGGGACCCTGAACAGGGTAAGCAAAAGAGAATGGATGGATGGACTTCCTGTCAGGATATAATAACGTTGATTATCCCCATACTTCTCTTCTGGGACAATCATTGAGCATATTTTTAAATCTGCCTAATACTTCGATTTATGACCACATACCTGCAAAGTTAATAATATTCTCTCCATCCTTTAACCGTAGTGACGAATAACATTCTAACATGGCAAAAACACACTCACTGGCCACTTCATTAGTTATACCTGATTGACCTCTCATTGATGCAAATATCTAATCAGCTAATCACATGACAATTCTCTGGGTGAAAATGCCTTGTTGATGCTAGAGGTCAGAGGAGAGTGGCGAGACTACTTTGAGCTGATAAAAAGGCAACAGTAATGCAATTAAATGCCTGCTACAACCAAGGGATGCAGAAGAGCATCTCTGAATGCATAACACATTGAATGTTGATACTGTTATTGATATCCTTGTGAAATGGAAGTTACCATGACGAGGAACAACTTGGACCATGCATGGTAATATTTATTCCTGACATGCAAAATGTACACCACAGAGATGAGAACCGGCACATACATTATACTGGAAAGGAAACACAGTAATACACAGAAATGGAATGGAAAAGTTTGAACTGTTTTACTGACAGAGCAGTGCTTGTGTTAGACAGTTGGCTTCTGGTCACCAGTTTTTCCAGATGAAAAATTCAGATGCAAGAAAAATGCCAGAGCAGTAGCTTGCATTGAGTATGCAACAGGGCATCTTTGGATTTTGCTGTTTTCAGATGTTTTGCTAAAGTGACTTTTATGTACAACTATGATTAAGAATGGGGATGATGAAAGTCTGTTTTCTTGACAGTTTGCAGTTATATGTTCTTACACTGATGATGTTGAGGACTTGGTAGTATCACTTTAGTGGCACAGTATAGGGCTTCACTTGTTTCAGTTGCATGAGCAAATAAAAACAAGCATTGTAATTTATGCAAATGCCCCCCCCCCAAAAAAAATTAAGTTTGCACAAGATGAAAAGAACAATTAAAATTATTGCCCAAAGAAAAGTTACATGGCTTTACGGTGATTTTATCTGTGTATTCATAAGCCTGGTACATCATACATTGTTCTGTGTATCCACAGGGGGATTAATATACTGCATCTCTATGATAAAATCTTGAATACAGACAATTTGTCAGGCTTGGACTTCAAGGAATACTCTTTTTTTTTCCAAATACAATTCATTATTACCAAGTTAAACTTATAGACCTGCTCAATGTTAAAAAAATGTTTGTGTCAGCATATTTTGCCCATAGCATGCGTACATATTGCATATATATTTTCCCATATAAATACATTTTATACCAATACAACAAGCTGGAAAAACATTCAGTGAAACACTTAATGCCATTTATCAGTCAATGTATAACAATGCAAAATAGGGAGCTATGATTTAGAAAGGTAGTAAACACACACACACGCACACACACACACACACACCACACACACACACACACACCACACACACACACACGGCATATGGGTAGTAAATCTGACATGTAAAATGCATTCTGAGGGTAAAAGTTTAACTGACACCAAGTGAAGATTGTGGTAAATAATTAGAGGATAATTAGTTGTACACAAATCAGTCTTCCATGTGCAAACCTGCTAGCCTCTTGGACTCCTTAGCAAGAAAAGAAAGATATAATAACAGTCAAAATGAAGGCAGAGATTTGGTGATCTACATTCAGACATGCAATTGGTCTTTTTTTTTTCAATGAAAAATTATAATAAATAAAAATTATCATGTCCAATTCACCCTTTCAGAAACCTTAGAGTTTCCACTGATAATCCAGATGCTGACAAAGCAGTCACCATAATGGCCTTCACAAACCCAGCACCACTTGGCATACAAACATTATATAAAATGTACATGTACAATGTACATATGTATTTTGTTATATCCACATTTCAAATATATCTGTAGCTGTATATGCTTTGAATGCAAAAGGTTCAATGAGGAATATATGAGGATTATATGCAGCTGTCCAAAGTTTGGAGACCAAACCCAAAATCCAAAAGCCCTGTCTCAGATAGAGAAAGTCACTCTCTCCTTATATGTAGCTCATCCTCTTCATTTTGAGAAGTTCATATTCCAAAAGGAAACATTTCGGAGTCCTTCTGATCACAAACAAATCTGCATTTTCTTCCTCCTCTGTTTTAACCTGACAAGTTTACATCAGAATTTTCATTATTTTTGTCAAGCAAATGCTAACCAGATTCTAATACATGCATCTCTGAGTGATATTTTTCACTTGTTTACTTGCTGAAAGATCGTCTCTCACAAGTTCAATGAGTAGCTGTAAAAAAAAAAAAGAGACAGAGAGAGGCGTGTCAGACACTCATGATCAAATTAATTGTTTTCACTGCCCTCCCAACACACACACACACACACACATACACACACACACACACACACACACACACACACACACAAACACAGAAATTGGAAATGTGCTTAGTTTGAACACAGGGAACATATCTAAAGCTTGTGTGCCAGTGTCATATATGACCCTGTAATCATAATCTAGAGTTCTTTGAACACTGTTTAATTTGTAAGTGGAGTCATGCATTATTACCAAATAATCCCCTTTGCATCATCTGCAGCTATTCTTTATTAAACTTAAACTGAAATCTGTCTGCAGCACACTGGACACCTTATGAAAAATTTGTCCTACTTGTTTTAATTAATGTACCTTGAACTGAGACGTAGACTGTGATGATGACCACGCCCAGGATAATGGCGACGATACTGACCAGACGAGCCAGTCGACCCAGCCTCCTGGCTCCATCTATATCCCCTGCCTGGAGACTGTTTCTGGACTGGGGACACACAGAAGCAGCAATACTATCAAACCAATACAATGCATACAGTAGTATGTCATGCAGAAGATTTTTGGGAAGATCTGACGCAAACAAAAAATGTCACACCAGCCTGAAATGTTAAACCAGCCACATCAAGGATACAGTTAGGGTGAAGATTTTAATCTTCATATTTCCAAGCTCACTGAATGATTGTAAACAGTGAAGCAGTCCTGCTGTTTGCAATCATTCCAGTTTTTCCACTTTGTCTTTATTCTTACATCCTTTAAGTGTTTGTGCAGCTAAAACCACAAGACCTGGATGCATGGAAACTTCATGTCTTAAATTTCCTCCCACTACTCATACTCACAGCACCCACGTGTGGCTCTGAAGTAATCAGGATCACACTTTTTGCAATTATCTATATCAGGAAACATTTAAAGTTAAAAAAAGAAAAGAAAAAGAAAATAGGCAATTTAAAATAAATTGTGTTAACTCATGAATACACACACACACATACACACACAATGAGATGTTCACCATTGTTCACTGAGCTTTTGTATTAAAGTGCATTGCACTTTGCATTCACGGGTGCAACAAATGTGAAAAGTTCTTGAAATATTTTTTTTCACAAGCAAAAGCTGTAATCACTACACCAACAGTTACTTAAAGGCTTGTTACTAAAAAAGAGTCTATATTAGGAAACATTTTATACTAAAAACAGCAAAAAAAAAAAAAAATCCCCATATGTTCCCCAGATCTGCATCTCTGAAATCAAAATGGACATTTTACTGTTATAAGACTTTTACATTTGTGTCTGTGATTTCTTTGTGATGACCTTCGGAGGAAGGTTTATAGAACACACTTCTTCTGACTGGACTGGTCATTAACTGAACTTATTTTAGATTTTTGAGTTTCATGGTTCAAATTCCCTAGAAGCCAAGTCCTATCTGCTAAAAGTGTACGACCCCAATTCCAAAAACATTGGGACGCTGTGCAAAATGTAAGTAAAAACAGAATGCAATGATTTTTCAAATCTCACAAACCCATATTTTATTCACAATAGAAATTAGAATCCACTTCAAGAAGAGGGAGGGACAGGGTGACATACAAGAGACATATAAGAGCGGAGGAAGGTGCACACAGTTAGACTATATCTTATGCAGAAGGTGCAGTCTGAAGGAGATAGGAGACTGCAAGTTGGTGTTGGGAGAAAATGTAGCTAAGCAGCATCAGATGATAGTCTGTAGTATGACTTTATAAATTAAGAAGAAGCGAGTGAATGCAGAAGCAAGGATTAAATGGGAGAAGTTGAAGAAAGATGAATGCTGCAGTGGTAGGGAAGAGTTGCCACTTGACTGGGATAGTACAGCTGTGGTGAGGGAAACTGCCAAGAGGGTGTTTGGTGTATCCTCTGGACAGAGGAAAAAAGGCAAAGAGATTTGGTGGTGGAATGAGGAAGTAAGAGAAAGTACAGTAGAAGAAGTACAAGAAAGTATTCAAAGGAAGAGGTTGGCAAAGAAAAAGTGGTATACTCAGGGAGATGAAGAAAGTAGACAGGAGTACTGGGGGGGCTAGGTGTACAGCAAAGAGAGAGGTGGCAAAGGAAAAGGCTTATAGTGGGTTGTATGGGAGGCTGGACATTAAGTAAAAAGGAAAGGACTTGTACTGACTGAGCATGCAGATAGATTGAGCTGGAAAGGATGTGCAGCATGTTAGGGTGATTAAGGATGTACTAACGAAGGAAGAGAGTATGTGGAGAAAATGGAAGGAGTACTTTAAAAATGAGAGAGAGGACAGATGGAGCAAAATGAATTAGGAAGTGCAGAGGATTAGTAAGGAGGATGTGTGGGTGGCTATGAAGAGCAAAAGTTATTTTAAAAAGAAAATGATACACATACAATCCAGTGATGTTGACTTGTGAAATACTAGGAGTCATTTACTTCAACTGTAAATGGTCAAATTTCAGACCAGCAGATTGGGGCTGATAGAAGAATGTGACTTGCAGAGCCAATTGGATGGAGTCGGTGAGTGCAGCACTATAAGGGATTGTATATCATTTTAATGCTGAATCTATATTGCTTTGCTTGTATACTGCAGATATGGAGACAGGATGATTTATGTGTATGTGTGAGAGGCATGATGAATGGGACTCCTCAGTCCTTCTGCATTGCTTTTATGTGAGTCACCCCAAACATCAAATCTTGCATTGCTTTTGGGCTCAGGCTTTTCATTGGACTTGCTTGGTTTTCAACTATGCATGTTTTTATTTTATAAAATGAATTCCACATAAAGGCACTTAACAATTATCCACCATACACAAGTCAAAAATCATTTTATGATGATACTCTTTTTCATTTATACAGTCATTAAAAACCAAGTTTCATTTTGTGTGTGTGTGTGTGTGTGTTTTAACTACACCCCAGTACTTTCTTTATTCACTATTCACTTCAAGTATTTACTTCATAATTTAACAAATTTCACTTAAATGGTTTGTTCTATATTAAATCATATAAATGAGTGTAGTGATCAGGTGACACTAGGGATGCTTGTCTGTCCTTTAAAAATACTGACAGCATGAATCTTTCCTGTTTGAATGTACTTGCACCAACAGAGAAAATGCAGGTTATAACCATTTTTAAGGCTCAAGATAGCTCAAAATTTGTCTTTATAGGCTGTGGAGTTGCTTCTTTATGCAATTGTGGTAACAACTACAACAAGCTGTCCACCAGGTGATAAGATATACTTAATTTCAAAAGCTGCGACATCACTGTGTTCCAGCAACCAAAACATTAAAAGTAACCTGAAAGAAAGTAGCTTAAATAAAGTATAACGGTTTAAAATAAAAAACCTTGAATTCAGAAAAAAATTACAGTTTATTCCTCCTGATTACCAACTTGTTACTTCATCCTCTCACTCCCATGAGATGCTCTGCCTCCAGGCTGTCTGGTAGTAAGATACTACTGTGCAATGGTGCATGTGGGTAGAGGACAGTGCAACCCTGGGGTGGAGTAGAAAACTACTTTTAAATTTAGCAAAAGGTACTGCAGTCTAAATTGTGTATTTGTGAATTAAGCAGTACATATTGTTTACAATCCTGCTTCCAAAGAAGCTGGGACACCGTAAAATAAAATAAACTAATAACAAAACACAATGATTTGCAAATCATTTAAAGTCTGTATTTAAAATGAAAATAATAAAGACAATTAATCAAATGTTGAAACTGGGAAATTTTAATTGTTTTGAAAAAGTATAAAAAAGTATTAAGAGGAGCCAGTTGAGGTGGCTCGGGCAACTGATTAGTATGCCTCCTGGGCGCCTCTTGGGTGAGGTGTTCCGAGCATGTCCCACCGGGCGGTGGCCCCGGGGTTGACCCAGAACACGCTGGAGAGATTATATCTCTCAGTTGGCCTGGAAACGCTTTGCGGTCCCCCCGGATGAGCTGGTGGAGGTGGCTGGGGAGAGGGAAGCCTGGGCTTCTCTGCCTGGGCTTCTCTGCTTGGGCTGCTGCCCCCGCGGCCCGGCCCCGGATGAGAGGAAGAGAATGGATGGACGGATCAAAAAAATTTAAGCTTTTGAATTTGATGCCAGCAACACAATTCAAAAATCTTGGCATGGGGTTGACCACATTATTGCATCACCTTTTCTTGTACGGGAAATAATAAGACCAATTGATGATGTAGTCTCAAAGCAGAATGCTTCCACATTCTTGCATGATAAGGATTTCAGCTGCCCAGTACATAATGAATTCAATAATAACAAAAAGAGGAAGTGGTAATTAACAATAAATTTAAAAAAAAGCAGAAAAAAATCAAAAAGGAAAATATTATTCATTATTTTTTGATTAAAATGCCAAATTACAGTTATTTACTTCCATTCCTAAACTGGAAGAATGGTTTCAGTGGTTGAATGTTATACTTGATTAACAGTCTTAGAGAAGCCCAGTGTGCCCGCTCAGGTATAAGCATAAAAAAAGAAAATAACATGAATTCAGTTAGTTATTTGTCTAAAAATAACAATCAAATTTTTCGTTTTGAACACATTTTTAACAGATTACTAAAATATTTGTGTTTCCTTGTTTTTATGACAGGTGTCCTAATAAATTTGGGACACAGATCCTGGATGTTGCTCCTGGAATCTGCTGGAGCCACCCTCCCAGTTTGAGGGGGTCAGTGTTCTGATTATCATGGGGACCACTATTACCTTCACCTTCCACATCCTCTCTAGGTCCTCTCTCAGCCCTGGGTATTTATTGAGCTTCTCATGTTCCTTCCTCTTGATCTTGCCATCACTTGGTATTGCAAGATCTATCTCTACAGCTTTCTTCCTCTGATCTATTACATATATAGCAGATGCAGCGATGGAGTGCACTGGCAATGTTTTTCAGAAGTCTTCCTGAGAAACTACATGTCTACTTTAAATAGTGGTGATGAGGACCTTAAAATCACAAGATGAAATATGTAAATTATTTAAATTTAAATTTATTAAATTTGACACTGAGAAACATTATTCTTAAATTACTGACTGATTTTCTCACAGCATGATGAACCCCTCCCCATCTTTACTTCGGAGACATTAAAATCCAACTTTTGAAAGATGTTGCATGACAATCGAAACTAAGACATAGTTCAAAAACAATAAGATTTCTCAATTTCATTAAATATAGATTTTAAATGATTTGCAACTCATTGCATTAACATTAATAATTTTCACAGCTCACCACCTTTTTTAAATTCAGCATATAGCTTTTTATTCTTGAAGGCTATGGTAGGAAATGTAATCACACAAAAAAGGACCATTCAAGTGGAGGATTATTTTTAAGCATTCTTCAAATTTGATAAAGAATTAAACATCCACTACATATAATGTATCATCCCACAATCCCAGCTCATATTAGTGAAAACAAAATAGGAGATTTTTTACTCTCACTAGCACACAGGGACACACTCCAGCTTCTCTCTTTGAGGACTGCAATGTGAAGCTATGGTGCAAAGTCCCACTGGAGCCTGTATTGATCTGGACTCACATCATAGAGAAAAGCAGCATCAGCACATTAAATCAATGGAAGTCCCTTTCAGAAAACACAGCCTATTAGGCCAGCTTAGAGAGAAACCATCAATGGAGAAAGGTGATTTAAAAAGATGGCATTTTACTTGCATAATAAATAATAAGAAAAGAAAATAAACAAAGTAAGGCTTCTAGGTCAGCACTCTTTGATGTTACCTTTGAGACCTGCAAGAGGCTTTTCATTTGTGTGTGTGTGTGTGTGTGTGTTTGTGTGCGTCTGTGTGTAGTGAAAGGGAGGCTCTCTTTGCTTGACTGAATCATATTGATTCCCAGCATGACTACAATGGGTCATATTTGTTTTCAGAACGGGAAATTCTACCCTAATTGTAGTGTTCATTGTGCTGCCTCTGTACACACACGCTCATTCTCTCTAATGTGTTCAGATGTTCAGCAGAGAGGTGTGGGTGGTAGTAAGTCAGCACTCACCATTAATAATGGAGAACCAACAGCAGCCATGGTGGAAAAGCGACATGTACAATGAGGAGGATGTTTTCTTCTGTGAGTAAATTTGTCAGTTTTCATGGTTATGCATAACATCTTGTAAAACGTTCCCTTTTGTAGTCATTTAATTACTCACATTTTAATTTTAAATTTTTTATAAAAGTTCAAAGATAATAACAATTTATAATTTAGAAGTGATAGTCATTTTTAACCCCAAATGAGGGAGTACAAGGCTTTTGGTGAGTTTTTAAGTATGTTAAATGAAATCGCATGGCCTGGTTGGGGATAAGGAGCATCATGGTCTGTGGGGAGCAGCTATCAGGGCTTTTAGACTTTTTACAGAAAATTTCCATTAAAGTGCAAACGACTCATGCGGCCAGATGATCAAACCTGCCACAAACATGATGGCGCACTTCCTATTCTAGCTATAAAATGCATTGTAGATGATGCTGTAGCTCATAAATTTTAATTGTATTTATATCTTGTGAATAGCTTGTGAATTCAAACAAACTAACAGAGTGCTAACGCCATAGAAAGGTGAATGCCTTTTTCCATTAGCAGGCCTCTTGTAAGTGAACCACTGCAGGGCTTATTTAGGTAACACAGGGTCAAGTTTCACAGTTTAGGTCATAGCACAGTACACTGCTATCAAGATAATGTATGCTATTATTGGCAATCTGTTTGTAAAACTACAAAAACAAAACAAAAAACTGGCCATCCAGTCCAAAACAGGGCAAACACATCTGTATAGCAGATGAGAAAGAAACACTAATAAGTGAATAGGACGTGTGTTGACCAGAGCTGAGATTTTTAAAGCAAAGCGCAGTCTCTGGTTACACTGCAGCTACTATTTGAAGGAAAACTACATTTGATGCAAAACACACAATGAAATGTATGTGAATCATTGTTGAAATTTTAACAATAAAAAGTTGAACATTTGTTACTTAGCAATCAAAAAGCACAGCTGAAGCCGGTGGAACTGTCGTTATTCTTTTGAAGGTATTTAATTACAAACTAATATACTGTTGCATTTGTCAAGTTTTTTATATGTAAAAAAATGAACATACAACACTGTGCAAAAGTCCTGAGCAACCCCTCATTTCTTTATAGTTTGTTAGTAAAACGGGAAATAGGTGCATTGTGTTAGTGAAACCTGTGCAAACATAGATACAAATGCAATACATAAGGAAAAAAGGAGTTTGTGCAACCAACTTCAAAGTCAGTATTTGCTATGATCAAATATAGATTTATCCTTCAGCAAAGTCTTCAGTAATATTTCTCCAGGCTTCTTGAAGGACATTCAAAGCTCTTCTTTGGATGTTGGCTGCCTTTTGTTCTGTTCTCTGTCAACACAATCCCATGCTTCTTCAACAATGGGGAGGCCAATCAATGACTGATAATCCTACAGTGTGTGTTTTTCTATCCAGGTATGCTTTTACTGCATTGGCAGTATATCTGGGATCATTGTCATGCTGAAAAATGAAGCTGTTGCCAATCTGATGCTTTCCAGATGGTATTGCATTGTGGATCAAAATCTGATGGTACTAAGCAGATAGAATTATGAACACATAATTCTATCTGTTTTGACACGATCCCCAACACCACCCACTGAAATGCAGCCGCAAACCATGACAGAGCCTGTACCATGTTTCACAGATGACTGTAGGCACTAGATCTCTCCTCACCTCCTCTGAACATACTGTCACTTTGAACCAAAAATTTCAGTCTAATTTTTGTGTAATTTTGCATATCTCAGCCTTTTCTCTCTGTTTTCTTTCACTAAGAAAGGCTTTTTGTGGAAGCCACCCTTCCACTGAGACCACTGAAGCTTCAGTGAACAGTAGATGGATCACCTGAAGGTCCAGGTGCATCTCTCAGGACCTGTGTCAGGTCTTTACTTTTTCTTTTTTCCTATTAAGGACATGACATTCATGTACTGTTCATCTGCTAAAAATAGATTTTTTGGGCTTGCCGCTTCTTTTGTTCTCCACTTCAAAACACAAATGATGTGTTTTTGCAACAGGCTGCTAGTAACACAGTGCCTAAAAATACAATTTAAAAGGAGTTCTTTGCAAAGTTGTCTGTTATGTGTAGACAAAACACTGGTTCATCCCTTGGTTTAGATGCCTTTTTAATACTTGAATGATTCATAGGCAAGTGTTAAGTGGCTTAAGAAAGAGTAAAAAAAAACATTCCTCTGAAAATGGTCAGGTCTGTGTTTGTGAAAGCTTTTTCTTAAGCCATGTAACAAGATGACTTTCTATGCATTAAGTTTTACTGGCCATTGAATGATGATATCATAGTATTCATTGATTTAAAATAATAAATAAGTGATAGGGTTTTCTTTTCCCTCTAACACTGTGACAAACTCACATTTGGTAAGAACAGCATAAAATGTTCTCTGACAGTGACTGCAGCATTTGACTAATAATAAGAACTCATTTACCCCCCCCACACGCACATGCGCACACGCACACGCACACACACACAAACAAAGTCATCCCTCCAGTGCAGCATTGTGGGACCATATTTTACAAGCAAATCTGCAGGAGCATGCAGTAATGCTCCTGCAGTTTGGGCATTCCCATTACTGGGATAGGCTGCTGCAGACTGTAAAAACTTATTACCCCAACCTCTCCAGTACCCATAAATGACTGCACATCTTCTGCGTTTGTCAGCCACAAGCCTTTCCCACCAAGCATCTTTCAGAGATCTTTGGCGGCAGCCAGCTGGAAGTTGGCTTTTAGGTGTTCCTGCTGCTGAAAGTAGTGGGAAATGATGATGATGGATATGACTTGTTACTGTTGTTAGCAATGCACCATCTACCAGTGTGCAACAATGCTGACTCATTTACAAGGTTAAACAAGACCTATACATAAGGTTATTTTTTAGCTATTAAATGATTAAATCATGGATTTACATCTTATTTGATGTTTGCAGTGTCTTGTTATCCTTTTAGATTTAGACATCTAGATTTGCTGTGCCTTATAAAATATGTGTTTACTCAAATTGTGAATTGTGGTTTATGTTCTGTATAATAGTAGAATCTGCCCAAGTCTGTCTGCATCTACAGTTAGATGCAGGCAATTGAATGAGTTTTGATTATGTTTAAAACAGCAGCTGGAAGCAGGGGTGTGATCTAAAAACACAACACCTGCATATAAATGCATTCACTCCAAATGAATGATGACCCAATATTGACGCTTCTTTCCAGCTCTGAGGTTTTGAAGATTTTTTGGGTCTTAGTTGCAGCCCAGTGTGCACCACTTTTATGTGCTGTTTTGTGTTGAACAGGCTGGCATATAGTAGATTTGTCAAAGCTTTGTTGCTCAGATTAACTGGTGCTAAAAACAAATGTATTTCTGAAGAACCAAAGCATTGATCTTAAAAAGGCTTAAATGCCACTTAGAGCTAAGGGGTAGAGCAGAGTTACCGCTGGTTTCTCACTGTGATCTCAATACACAGTCATTTAAACCATTATTTATCTACAAATGTTGATTAGTTCAGATTGTATACTAAGACAACAAAATCTGAGGTTATGCTTTACATTGGGTTTTATTTTAATACATACAGTAGTATGCAGCATAATAAATGTTGCATAATAGCACACGACTGTTAAGCACAAAACCTCTTGGCATGAATTGAAGTCTGAATCCAGGTCACTGGAAGTTAAAGGCTTTACTTGCTCATCAATAATGCAGCCAACCAACTACTGTGGCATTTCATATTAGGCTACCCCTTAAGATATTCTTTTTTATGTTTCTATTCTTGTGAATGATTTCCTGTGGGCAGTTCCTCTGACATCTCCTCACTGATACCATTTTTGAAAGCTGCCCTTTTTAATGTGTCTTTCCAGCAGTATCCATTTCACAGTGGATGATGAGAAGAGAATACTGGCACTTAGCACTAATCTTGCACTCCAAAGCTGCATCATGTGGTATGAACCACATTACTTTTGATTCATTTGCTCACAGCAAGTGGTGCACACCTCTGTTTTTCCTGTTCCAACTCACTTGCACTTATCTGACTGTGGTATCTGATTCAGCTCCTTTCTAATCAAGTGATAAGAACTACTTTATGGCCATTTGCTGTCTCTTTCATGCCCATCTACCCTTGTAGCGAATGATGTTTTGATCTTCTTTGGGAGGCCCATATTCCCTTTCCTTACCCCCAGGAAAGAGAGAGGATGTTGATTGCTGCTACTGAGTTGGCTAACTGCTGCAATCTGCCCTCTGCAGAGAAACTAAATTGACTCTCGCCTTCTATTGAGTTAGTGGCCAGCTCCAGTTTCTCCCTCCTTCACTTTTCTTTCTTCTGCCCTCTGTCAAAACCTCTCTCTCCCACACTCACACTCTCTCTCTCTCTCTTTCTCTCTCTCTCTCTCTCTCTCACACACACACACACACACACACACACACACACACACACACACACACACTCTCTCTCTCTCTCTCTCTCTCTCTCTCTCTCTCTCTCTCTCACCACACACACACACACACACACACACACACACACACACACACACACACACACTCTCTCTCAATACCATTAGCCAGCAGCTGACTTGTGAATGTCAGTGGGTTCATGATGATGGCTCAGGGAAGTACAAGCTGTCTTGTGGATACTGTCTGATATTCCCTTTGGTGTGTAGTGCCCGCAGGAGTGATATTACAGAACTAATGGGTTTACTGCATTGCCTTTGCCTTGTTTCTCTGTAGATCTGAGAATTGGCTACTGTAGAGTGTCAGAAGTAAAGTGCGCTTAAAAACACAAGTGGCCGTGCCAGTGGAGACTAAGCAGCCACCAACCAGCAGGAGTTAAAATCCTGACACAGGAATGGCCGATGGTGCTAAAAAAGTTCTGGAAAAATAGTTCCAGATACTCGCTGCAAAGATTTGTCATAAGCTGTATGTATCTGTACTGCTCAGCAACAGAAGCCTGACTTTAACAAAACTTACAGGGCAGAACAGATTACATATTATGGCTAACAGTACACGCCACTCAGCTTTACTGTGGTTGTAACAGAGCTTGATGAGCCTATATACATGTGATTTCTGTAGCTTACAAGCCTTAAACACTACTGTTAATGGATCTGTTTTTCTTTTTTCTTTTTTTTTTTACCTATACTTGTTTTATTGGAAATGCGGAAAAGATTAAGAATATAGAAACCGTGCTGAATTCTCCACTGCTCATCCAACAAAACCTTAGATTTTCTGAAAATGCACAAAACAAACAATAAAAACATGTTTTATCTTCTGAAATGGCACAATTTTCAATTTATTTTGGTGTAGTTCTTATTTTCTTTTTAACTGATATAATGCTTTGTGGTTCATTTTATAGTTAGTTGAACCATGCAGAATTTTTTGTGTACATTTGAAATAAACAAAAACAAACAAAACTACTTCCTTTTAATTTTTAACAAATTTACTCCTCATTACAGCTTTGATCAGGAAAAAAACAGAAACCCAGATCAAAGTGTTTGTAGTAACAACCAAAGACGTTTTTGCCACAAGGGAGAAAGGACTTTAGCCAGCAATTTGATACTGATGTGCAGCTTTGAACATCTTAGCAGACAAGAATATAGATACCAAGAATTTGTGACCTTCCAGACTTGGAGAAAATCCAAATGTATTATGTTCTGTTAATTTATAACTTTATTTCAAAAAGTATATGTGTGCATTACATAACAGCAAATTTACTGATCACAAGTTGTTTTTTGTTTTTTTATCAATATCTGATTTAAATATATTGAGCCATTTTAAACTGTCATGTTTTACTATTATTTTCAACCTTACTGTTTAACATGTTTTAATCACTAATATATTTTTACAAAAGTGGAAGAAATGTTACTATTAACAAGGTGTAGCCTTCTTCTAGTTGATTGGGTTGTCCGGTGAAGGAAAAACAAAAATGTGACTTTATCTAACCAGGAAACTCGAAATCTGGAAACCTTTTTTTTTTTTTTTGACAAACTAGTTCACAAATAACCATGAAGACAATGCATGACCTCACACCACTGTCTGCTGTGCTGTGTCCTCAGCAGTGTAAACAATGAAACTGGCACTGTTTTGTCCCAAAAAGCTTTTATACAGTAACAGCATATGCGCACACATCAGTATTTATGTACCCTTATATATATATATATATATATATATATATATATATATATATATATATATATATATATATATATATATATGCATGCCACCATCTTTGCTCCAGAACTCTCACCACTGCAGAGGGAGACAACAGGAAAGTGCATCCTCAGCATCCCAGTCTCAGTTACATGTGCTGCAGTTTGGAAAGCGGCCCATGCAAAGACCACATGGGGCTCAGGTTTGCAAAAACACAGCATTTGATTGACAGTACAGTACAGTAGTGCTATATTTATGACATGGCTGAGTGAAGTGGCTTTGGTGTCTAAGGAGCATCCTGAAATTTTCCGTAAGGAGATAAATCAAGTGTCAACCCCTTGGAAGAAGACCATCCGGCAATTGAGTTTGGAAACAGGCAGTGTGAGATCATTTAATGCCTCAGCAATGGGAGAACTGATGGGGCAGTGATTCTTCTGTGTGTATATGTAGGTGTGTGCCAGCTTTTCAAATGGATTTACATTAATGTTCTTTATATATCAATAAATTAAAAAGACCTCTAAGTTTAAAAGTGTCAGAAACTTTCTTTTTCCTAGCTTTCTCCTATGCTAACTTGTCTTTCTGTCTTAAATAAATACTCTGGCAATCTGATGAACATCCACCCACAGGAAAATATGATTATTAGTTAAGAACAGTGTCTATATATGTTTAAAAATATATTTTTAAGCCCTTTTCCTTCAGATATCAAAAGGATGTAAAGATAAGAGGCATTCTTAAATATGAAGTGAGCCTTAATACAAGAAGACACTGATGTGTTCCAAGATCAGCCTGTGGTCTGTCTTAATTTACCTAGACTATTACCCCTGTTCCTATCTGTGGACCCATTCTATGGTCTGGTAGTAAAAAAAGGAAAATCAGGGTTTTATTTTAACAGTTTTGATGAACCAATAACGAAGAGATGCTCACCATAATGGAGTACACCAGTGCGACGATGCTGACGGGCCAAACGGGGAAGAGGCAAGAGAAGATGACCAGGATGAGGTAATCCCTGGGCTTCGGGGTCTCTTGGACTGCGTTCCCGGTTGAGGAACGGCTCAGACTCGCCTTGGAGGGGGAGAGAGGGGCGGCGGCGGCCAGCTGCCCGATGGAGCCCGATCTCACGGAGACGCTGTGGCCGTTCTCCTCGGCTTCCAGACCCTTGTCGCTGCCAACGTTGACCGTGAAGGAGGTAGACATTTTCATCTCGTTACCTCCAGGCTCGGTGGTCACTGCAAGTAGTTTCTCAGTTTCCTGGAAGTCTGCCGGCTGAGCGCCTCCTCCGCCTTCACCCAAGTTGGACCTCTGGAAGTTGGCGTCCGTGTTGATGGCCATATTCACCTCTTAGATATATATATATATATATATATGTGTGTGTGTGTGTGTATATTATAAAGCTGTATTTGTAAACAAAAAACTAAACTAAACAAACAAAAAACAAAAACAAAGGCTCAAGACTGATTACAAAACAGTGAATATCAGCATCTCCTCACACAGTCAAATGTAAGTTTTTACAACTAATCTAAAGCTGGGATCAATTTGATAATGAAGAGGATGACAAACCGAGGTGTGGTGGACGCCTACAAATGAAATGATCTGCTTTGTGAGCTCAGATGGGCTGGCTAAACTTCCTAAAAGAAACGAATAAAATCAGGTGAAAGCAGCGCGATTCCTGTAAACATCATTTTCCTTCTTCAGTCCCTTGCCTTCTGTTCACACCCGATACTCGAGTCATTTCGGAAGGAGCTCAGAACATAAAGCTTATCTCCTCTTTGACACATCCAGATCAGTGAGAGGAGCTTCCGTCACCCAACCAGATCCAGTCCAGTCCCACCTCTTAAGCCCGAGTTTGTCTGTTCATTCAAAAGTAGCTCGAAATGTTTTTCTTCTTTTTTCATAAGAAAGAAAGATTAAGGTGAAACGTGACTCTCGAAGCAGAGACCCCCAAACGAGACACTTTCGCCCCACTGTCTCCACGCCGCAGCAGCACCGGGACTGCACTCAACTTGGGACCATTGTCAAGTTACTTCATTTAAACAGGGCGCTTCCGGTGATAATGCACAAAATAAAGCTTGAGCTTTCTAACAAAGACCCACTGAGAGAAAAGAAACGAGTTCAACATAATTGACATTACAATCAAAACACAATTAGAGCGTAATCTTTGTAGGGGATGTGTTTATTCCAGTTTTTATTGTCATCATGTCCATGTTCAGGGTAACATTAAGAGTACTATATAAGAAACAGACAAAATACTTTTTTTTTTTGCACACACACAGTATTGTGCAAAAGTCTCAGCCACCCTTCTTTTCTGTAGCCTATATTTCGGTGGGAAAATGAGAAATAGGTGCAGCAATTTACTGAAGCATGTGCTAAGTGGTAATGCAGTATATAAGATAAAAACAGAGTTTGTGCAATTCTAATGAGCTTGAAAGTCAATATTTGGTTTGGCCACCTTTATTCTTCAACACAGCCTGAACTCTATGGAAGTTTCTCTGAACACACGCCTTTACCAGGCTACTGCAATATATATATATAAAAAAGAAAAAAGAAAAAACAAACAAAAAAAACCCACAAAAAAGCAACTTTGGGCATATTTTAGCCATAGAGTATGAGGCATTCAAAGCAAAACAAAAAACAAACAAAAAAACATATGCCTTCATATATTCCCGCTGTTCCAAAATGTGACATTCGCAGTTTTTATTTTGCCTACACGATTGCCGTACTTCCGCCATATAAGTGGCTTTCTCTGGCTGATTTGACGCATCCCATGTTGGAAGCGGGCGAAGCGAGCCCCCTCCATTCTTCCACCCTTCTACTCCTCCTCCTCCTCCCTTTCTTGCCCTCTTCCCAACATCAGCACCAGTGGTTATAGAGAGGAGCCAGCGGCTGATTGTGCTGATATGCAGAATTTGCTGTTGTGGCATGGTTAGGCAAGACTTCAGTGTCACAGTTTCGCACCACAAATCAAATCTTTATAAATCAGGCTTTGAGGAAATTCAGATGATTTTTTTTGAGTGTGTGTGTGCGTAAAAATACGTTGTTAGATGTATAAAGAAGATCCTCTTGAGATAGACAGCATCCGGTTTCTAATGAGCTCTTTCTAACCCACTGTCTTTTCTACTTGTTTACTTGCGTTACACCAGACAAAGAAATGCATAAAGGGGACGTTAATGGCCTGGGTTGGATGTCAAATAGAGACAATTTTTGTGTGAATGTGTTTCTCTTAAACTGCTTCTACTGATTTTCATCATAATTTGATGGTGCATTAGCGTCCAGCAGTGACCTATTTTAAAGATACTCTGGGGGCAGTGATGAACGGGGATTCCATGAATGAAACTCAACTCTCAGTATGATGTCATGTTATGGAGATAGCGTATTATCTCAGTGTACACACACAAGCATTTCACTGCAGTTCATATTTACTGAAAATCAATGGAGTGTTTCTTTTCTGACTTTGACGATCAACTCTGTGCAGAAAATTCTTAAAGCACATTTGTAAATATATAAAGGGAAGGAATGAAGGAAAGATGGAAGGAATGAGCAGTTTTCAGGCCCCAGACTCTTGTGACAGATGTAAACGCTGCTGAGACACAGGATAATTTCTCCATCAAGGATCAGTTTGTTGCAGAGGCACAGTTAGAGCAGTTAGAGCTCCATCTTGTGGTATAAGAAAAGCGTGAAATTAAATAATACAACACGTGAAATGGTTTTTACAACATGGACACTATTTCAGTCAATGCCATTTAGTTAAATTACTGACACACTCATAATAAGCATCTGGTCCACAACCCAGTAATTCAGAAACTGAAAAGTGATTAGATGATTCAGTAATTGATTTTTTAACACACACCAAATAAGTATCACACAATAACACTACAAACCAGAGCAGTACAATTGAGATTATGGAAAACACAAGTATTCACTTTCTTTCTGGGCTTTAAATACAAAGATACCCACAATTGTGTCTGTACAGTAGAGTAAATGCCAAGTTAACATAACCATATAACCATATGTGGTCATAGCACTCACAGGAAAGGGGTAAAAAAGAAAAAGAAAAAAAAGAGCCAGGTTCGGTCCAAAAGTAACAAAATATACCCACTGTCTTGTTTTGGTGGTAAGGAGCTTGTCAAGCTGCCTGTTCCTTTCCCAGGCTTTGTGTTTAATGGCTTCTGGCCTCAGGGAAATACAGTTGGCTCCATATGTTTTTGTAATTTTGCCTCTGTTTACAAACACAGTGGATTTTGAATAAAACAATAAAGATGTGACCGAAGTGCAGAATTTCAGCTTTAATTCAAGAGGTTTAACAAAAGCATCACATTAACTGTTTAGGAATCACTACCATGTACGTCCCCCATTTTCAGAGGCTCAGTTCTAATTGGGCGATTGACTGACAAACAGTTTCACTGCCAAGTGAGGCCTGTTCTAGCATTATTTCATGACACATTAAGCAAACTGAGGTGAATGCTGAGCTTGTATTTAATAGCGTTTCCCTGAAATTCTCAATGTAAGGACAAAGTGATGTAGATGCAAGTGAAAGCGGCCATCATCAGGCTGAAAAACCAAAATAAACCTGTCAGGGAGACAGCAAAAACTTTAGGAGGGGCCAAATCAACAGTCTGGTTCTTAAAATGAATTAATACACCGGCCAGCTCGGCAGCATCGAAAGGCCTGAAAGACCACAGAAGACCACTCAAGCACATGATCACAGAAGTATTTCCGTGGGTAAGAAAAACAGCTTCACAACAGCCAACCAAGTCAAGAGTTTACTCGACAAAGTAGGTGTATTATTAACATAGTCTACAATCAAGAGACATCTTCATGAGTATAAACAGTTTACAACAAGGTCCAAACTAATGGTTACACTCAAAGACAGGAAGGCCAGATTAGACTTTGCATAGAAATGGGATATTATTCAACAGTCAAGTCACTCACCTGGACTCAACCCAACAGAGCAGCTTTTTGTTTACTCAAGACAAAGCTGAAGGCAGAGACCCACAAACAAGCAGCTGAAGGTGGCTGCAGTAAAGGTCTGGCTGACTCAGCATTTGGTGAAGTCCATGTTCTAAAGGTTCTAAGGATTTTCATTCAAGTATTAAAAACAATCAATGCATTTAAAGTTGATGTTGTCTAATAAAGTTTGTCGAATTACTTTTGAGCCTCTGAAAATGGCTCTAATTCCTAAGCAGCTGGTGCAATACTCTTAATAAATCCCTTGAATTAAAGCTGAAAGTCTGCACTTGATTCACACTTTGTTTGATTTTAAAATTGTAGTGGATAATGGTGTAGGCAAAATTCTCCCACCCCAAAATTCCAGAAATATTCCATTGTCCAAAAACCTATGGACCTTACTGTGAAGTATTAATGAGAGGGCCATCAACCTTTACATCTAACTCTTGGTAAGAAAGCCAATTATTGTACTCCTTAAACTGACTTACAGCATTTGGGTACATCTTTAGGCCCTGCTACACATTATAGTAAAAATACAAAGAAATCCTAAAAAACTTTTTAATTCATGCAAATCCAGAAAATATAAACCAGAGTAGGTCAGGTTTTAACAGTGAAAGTCCTCCCTTTAACTTTAATACATATTGTCAGACAGAATTTGGAATTTAATATAATATAACCTTGTGATTAATATGCTGGAGCATGTTATTGCATACTGCGATGCAGGAGAGCCTCAAAGCAAGTGTGGAAATCAGGGCAGGGAGCTGGCTGTGGTGAAGGAAAAATTAATTGCTGAGGTTTGATATTTAACAGCTGAACACTTCTTTAGTCAGTCATTTCTCAGTCCCATCAGGTCAAAACAGGCCCTTGTATTTGTTCTTGTCTTCTTGGTTCTTCTCTTCCATACGCATGTTAAGTATGGCCAGTTCTTTCCTAACAGCCTTCTTCATGCCAGGGTCAAGGTCCAGCACCCTGCTGAAATCCTGCCGAGCCTCCGCCTCATTCCACACCTCCACATGGGCCTTCCCTCGCAGGTAGTAGGCCTTAACTATGCCTGGAGAACCAACATAAACACATCTGTTTGTGAGCAGGCAGTCATGTCATACACCTGTGCAGCTCTACGGAGAGTGAAGACACAACTGTTGTAAAAATTTCTTCAGAGTTCAAATTTATGAATGAAGAAAATGCACAGGCACCAGGATCAGACTTTAATAGATGGATGTAACGTCCAGTTACAGCTATCATAAAAAAATTCACGCGCTCATTCTCACACTATGAAAACATGCCCAACGTATAAAAAAACATGAATAAACCGTAACGCCTATGCAGCGTGACAGTCTTTCACAACTGTTTGGAAAGTGTGATGATATTCTAGGCAAAGAATACGCCTCCTGCTTTAAAATGCCAACACAATCCCTCGCTTAATCGAGTTAAAACACATATGACAAGTGACAAACCTGGGTGTTGATTGATAATGTCGGTTGTGTGCTCAATGACCTCGTAGTACTCTTCCATGCGGAGTAAACACTGGCAGTAGTTAAGGGTTAAGGTGTTGGCCATCTTCTCCAGCTTCATCCATGGGACATCCCAAGCTTTCTCCTGAAGAGGAAGAAGTTCAAATTCCCGTCTGTAATGCTGGAAAATTTGTGTTTCTAAAAAAACCTGATTCCTTTGTAGATGAAAACTAAATTCTATCTTGGAACATTTTGTAAACGTAGTAACCTTGGTTTGAACATTTTTAATGCAGATGATGGCCTCCTTGTATTTTTGTGTGGCCTCTTGGTAGCGTCCCTGCTTGTAGAGTTTGTTTCCCTGGCCGTGCAGCACTGGAACGGCCTTCAGCCTCTCCTCATCACTCAGAGCCCACGACTCCCTGTCGTACTCACTGGGCTGCTGCACCTGTCAGTCACACGCACATATACATGGGAGGATAGTGTAGATATGCTAAACCCCTTTAATGCAAAAAACATTCCTAATTAAGAATTTTTTTTTTGCCAGGCAAGCCTGCGGTCTTCTTTCTTCTTCTCACCTTGAGCAACTCAAGGACAAAGTAGAGCGGCTTCGGTTCCCTCATCAGCTCATCCAGGTCGTCATATCCAAGGCTGTGGTAGGCAAACATGTTGGCCATGCCACATGTGTGGATGTGCCAGTCGACTGGGTCTTTGCCCTCAGCAATGCGTCGCATGCTTTTGGACACAAGTGGATAAACACCAGTGTGCTGGAGAAGATGACAAGATGATGCAAAACTTAGGGTGACTGAGGTCTGTCAGAAAACAGTCGACTTTTAATCTCTCTCTAATGACTGTGCCTTACAGTTCTACTTAACCTATGAGTTGTTGCATTATTCAGAGTCTCTATTAAGTATTTATATCTTTTCTTTGTAAGATGGCATCATTCAGCAACTAAAAAAACAAAACAAACAAACCCCACTTTTATCAAGGTGACTGACTGAACATTGCTCACACTTTATACATTTTACACCAAATAAACAGGCTAAACATGCATAGTAGCTGAACTGTGGTTCAATTTATATTAAATGTGATACTATTATTTTCTGCTTTAAAAAAATAATAACTCCAGTGCACAGATGCCATTTTGTCGCTTTGAAAAGTAACACGAGGATCACACCGCAATTCGTAAGCTTTACATTAAACACTTCGAGATATTCAGCATTCTCTTCATTATTTGCTTAACAAGTTAGGTTTGCCCTCTGCTGGATGAGATGTGATAGTGCACAACATGTTCAGTAGAGCATGTGGTTCAGCCCTGTTGTCCAGAGTGAGTAAATGCTCTAAGCCCCATCAAATCTAATCAGAGTGGAGGGGAGGCTGTACTGCTGATTCAGCAGAAGTCAGAGCCGATTAGGGAAAAGTGAGACTGCTGCGGATTAATGACAGTATGCCTCAACCCATCTGCCTCTTTCTCTCTCTCTCTCTCTCTCTCTCTCACACACACACACTCACACGCAAACATAAAAAGTTATAAGTTATATAATATATGATCACATAATAATAATGATCACATATTCTGAGGTAGCATGTCTCCATTATAAAACCTGTTGCAGGGTTTGAAGCATATCAGTTGATCAGTTTTTAATCCATCTTTGTTCATGTGTATGAGATGATATTATTCATTTAAACAAAAAAAAAGTGCATTGAATTGAAAGCAAAACTAAAGCTTGAGAATGTTTGTTAAAAAAACAAACAAAAAAGATGGTTCAGTTTTGAACCTAGTTTGATATCTAGCAAAGTGGTGGATTTTTTTTCCTGCCATTATCCTGCTTCGTGTTTCCAGGGGATTCATTCACAAGTTATAAAGACTCAAGTGTCGCATACCTGTACCTTTACTTTAGGCCTTTATATCTGGAACACATAAAACTCATCTTATTGTGGTGTTTTATTTGCTTGCTATTTAAAGCGCCGCATCTGCACATCTGCAGCATGATGTCATTCTGTCTGCACAGACACGCTTTTTCAGAATGGGTTTGGACCAACAGAATGTAATCCACTTTGCTTTGGAGGCAGACGGTTGAGAAAATTAGGTAATGTGCAATCAAATAAAAACAAAATCAAAGCATTTTTGGAACTCACAACAGTGTCGCACCAGAACTCCGCCACCTCACCGATCCTCATAGAGGACAACAGGGTTTCCCAGATGTCCAGTTTAAACATATTGCCAATCACTATCTCCATGGGTGTTCCAATCGCTTTGCTGTCGTCTATTACTGTACGCTCATCATTACACAACTGCGTGCGGAAGTGGAAGGTCACCTGGAAACACAGAAAGGAGGAAGAAAAAGTCTTGAGTCACCCCTTGTTTTTTTATATTTTGCTGGGAAATGGGAAAAAGCTAAAGCAATTTACTGAAACGTGCAAACATAAAGAGAGACGAAGGTAAAAACAGAGTTTGTACAATTCTAATGAGCTTGAAAGCTTTTTCATGTTGACAAATGAAGCCAATCAGATGGTTTCCACTGCCACTTCTTCATTTTCCTCCACCTGTCAAGTTTTCTAAAATCTTTTAAGGACTCAATGTACACCATGGTGAGATATGTCAAGTTTGACAGAGATACAAAATCCCCTGAAATGGTCAGGCACAAGGACTGGATAGAAAATGGGTGAAAAAACAGTCAATGCCCAAAGAAAACCATTTGAAAGATCTTCAGAAAGCCCCAAGACCACTTTAAAAATGACAAGAAATTCTGACTCATTGGAAGCAGAACAAATAGAAATGAGGGGTGACTCAAGACTTTTGCACAGTCCTGTATAGAATGGGCAAAGTGGGGAAAATTATGTGTGTCAACATAAAAGAAAGACTGACAATGCCTCCTCAAGACAAGTTAGTTTACATGAAATAGCCATAGCATTATGAAAACTACCATCAAAATAAACTGGAACAGGAAGAGCAGACACAAGCAAGCCTCAGTGATGGGCAAACAAGCCATGGTGAAATATGGCCCTGCATAACAGTGAAATCTGAGCATCTCACCAAAAAAGTTATGTCACGAGCTTCACACAGCTCAGTTACTTAACAAAGGAGACAGACAGGAGGAAGGTCAGACATGCCAAGCTTGCGTAATATCCGAGGAAAGTGAAAACTCTTAAAAGAAAACTGTAACGAAAAAAGTTATTTCTTAGGCAGTACCAGCACAATTCATGAATGATTTCATAAATCCCGTGAAAGGCTTCAGTCAGGCATGAGAAATAAGTGCTAAACACTATTAGGAAAATATAAGAAGAGCTAAGACACAGTGAGTTAGCCTGATCAGGAGTGACACATAACTGGCATGAAGAGGAAATGCTAGAAGCAGATACGTCTATAACATCAAACAAATATAAAGAAATTGTTTTCAAACTCAGATACTTACTTCTCATTGAAGAAGGTCCTTTTAATCTTTTTTTCAAAACTGTTTAATAATACTGCATCACTGTTTCATACAATAAGGTTAAATTAATGAAATTATTTCAAACTGTGTTTACTCCTATTAATGTCGGGGTTATAAACAGGTATGTTCTCTATCGACCTCTACTGGCTGCTGTTAGGAACTGCAAGAACTTGAACGTGCTCAGCCCTCTTTGCCCCTCCTGCATCTTGTTGAATTATTTCATAATAGGCGCACGGTATGGAGACAGAATCCCGCAAATTGCAAGTACGGAAGCCATCGGTAAGCCAACAATGAACCTACAGATGCAAATATATGAAGTTTTGCACTATATTATTAGACTTTCTCAAGTGTTATTTTGCTGTCATTTTTGTTCATATTAAAATAAATCTTCAGGAAGCTGCAGCACACAGTAAGCTCCCAAATGTTTTGTGCAGACAGCCACTCTCATCCTTTATGATAAAAAAAGGATAAAATCTGCTCTGCTTAAAATAAAACCAGCCACAGACAGCAGGGTTATAAAACAAAACCACTGCTCTTCTTCCTCTGCATGGTAATGTGATGCTGATGATACCATTATAAATAAGTGCACATGTTAAAATTACATTTGCACCTTTTGTTATATTTCAAATACTGAAACTAGCTTTGTAAGTAATAGCTTTATTTTAACCTATCACATAAAAAATAGTCAAATATGATTCATTTTGCGTGTCGGAGAGAGAATGTGAAGTCATGTGTGTTTTATTTTTTATGCCTATCAGTGATAGAATAAATCCAAAAGTGTAAATGAAGTTGGCCTACAGTACCTTCGCCCCTGTGATGAACTTTGGGACGTCTCCAGTCCCTCCATGCAGGATGGTTTTCTTGATTCCTTCCAATCCCAGCAGGAGTGTTTCTTTCATGTCCGACATCTTTAGTTCGCCTTAAATTACAAAGCATATATCTTACGAGGAGGTCTGTGTGTGTGTTATGTGAGGGGTACAATACATGTACAAGCTTGCTGATGATTTGGAGGTATTGATTGTGGTGGATTAGTTTAGGTAGAGATAATGAGATTAGAAAGTTCTCCTCCTCTCCTTATGTTCGATCATCTCCCTGCAGCACTCATCCTCTTTCTGTAGCACTTTCTCTGAATGCCTAAGAAACCTCCAGAAAGAGGGAGAGAAAAAATGAACTGCAACAAGGTGCACAAATCCTACCACAACAATTCATGAATGGATTTATTTTCTCAGATGTACACAATCAGTACTTGCATGGATGAAGAGTCCTAATCTGTTGAATGCTCTGCAGCTGCAGAATGTCAGCATGTGTGTGTTTAAGTGGGTGTGCTTGAAGAGAGACAAAAAGAAAACGCCATAGGTCTCCAAGAGCAGAACGTGGTTTCCAGGTTCCAGAGGAAATTTCCAGGATTTATGTGGATGTGGTGATCTGAACAATGCAGAGAATACTGAGAAACGGCGGAGCAGACAATTACACTATGGACTCCTTGACCTTGTCTATTAAACATCTGTCTCCCATCTGTGCAGTGCCTGTGTGCATGTGTATGTGTTATCCAAGTATCCCGTAGTGTTTGCTAACAAAGTCTGCAAGCAGTTTGAGGGGGCAATTATTCTCAAACATTACCCAGTGTTAATGTCTTATTCCATACTAATAGCACAAAATAGAAAACCCAATAACTGCACCTTGGCAACGCTCTCAATTGTATAACTTTACAGCTTTGTGTTTCCTCTGTGGAACAACATGGAAAAAGTCAGTATTTCACATTGAATTATCAAGTAAGGGAGCTGTCTAATCATTGTTCAAATAAGACCTCTATATCCCCGGAAAGTGCTGCAACCTACTATCAGGTTTGACCCCCCCCCCCCAAAAAAACAAAAAACAAAACAAAACAAAAAACCAGACAAAAAACAAACAAACAAAAAAAACACTGATGTGACAAACAAGACCGGGCAATAGTTCGGTGTGTACTTGGCAGCTGCTCAATGTGAAGACAGCGCTAACCCCCTCTTGTGGAAGAGGTTGGCAGTGCAGCAGGAGTTCACCCTCTTTTTTTAATTATATTGTGTCTGACCTGTAAGTAAAACCCTTAAAGACATTCTTATGTAATACTAGGATAAACAAATTAACTTTATTTATTTTGTGGCACAGAGTTGCATATGTTAACTACAACCTTCACAAACACTGTTAAATGTCAGCTACACAAAAATAATTTAATCCTTCTCCTAGATTCTCTCTGCTCCACCGTCTCTGCTTTTTGAAACTGAAATGCTGAAAATGCAACATGGGCATATGGTGGGCTGCCTCTCTTGGATGACAGATTTGTGTTGCTATAGTTACAGCCTTTTTCATCATCATATCTCTGAGTTTAGAAGAAAAAATAAAGGTCATTAATCTTTATTGCTGGACTCCTATAATTAATTATAAACCTGGAAGAAAATCCTCAAAGAGGTTGATGTTTTCAACTCAAAGTTTTGTGTGCCATCACTTCTGGTCATTTCTTTCTTATCAGTGTGAGCAGAAAATCATCTGACCTGCTTGAGAGGTAATACTATCGCAGCAGTTTCTGTTGTAACCACTTTGTGTCAGAGTGACTCATATTTCTTGCGTCACAACGCCTACACCTTTTTCTATTGCTCTGCCTATGGTCCATTTGTGTGTGTGTGTGTATACACATATCTGAATTTTCTGCATGTACATTGTAGCGTGGGAAATTGAATGTGTCAGTTTGCTGAACCGCATGCTTCCACAGCTTTGAGAGCCGGTTCATCTACAAGTAGTCCTGCCAACGGGCTGTACAACCCAGTCTCTGACATATTTGAGTTCTTCTGGAAACCAATTGCTGATGCAGTAGTTCCACCTTAAGCAAGTAATACTCTATTTCTGGAAAGTACAGTCATGGATTTCCTCGGGTGGATCTGCTCACTTTGTAAATGCCTTTCATTCATATACATAACACATGGGGAGGACTTCCTCCATGACGCACACTATATGCGCACATAGAATAATGTTTATGGATGTGGACATCATTTGTGCTTCTGCTGCTGGGTACAAGGCACAAAGAGTAAACAAGGGAGTGCTAGAGGGAGAGTACCCTTTCTTTCTCTTTTAGATTGACACTTAGAGCTGACCAAGCTAATACAAAAGGAGGAGGAACAGACAGTGAGAGTCAGTTGGGAGTCAGCATACATGAGCAGGAGTGATGCATGTGCACATATGCTTGACAGAATGGCCACTTTGAAAATCAGGTCAAGTTTATTTGTATAGGACATTTAAAAAGGAGAGCTGTTGACCAAAGTGCTGTACAGCTACAAGAATCAAATCTCATACAACACAGAACAAAAAAAAAAAAACAAAGCTTAAAAAAAGAAAAAGTGAGAAAAACATGACAAAAAAAACCCCCACACACAAATAAAAATACTCAGTCTGCTTTCAAAGCCAAAGAATAAAACTACTGTTGGAGAAGTCCTGATTGCTGCTGCACAGTTTAGAAGCAGCTACTGCAAAGGCCCGATCTCAACCTGTGTTTTAATCTGGACCTTGGGACAGCTAGGAACGTTTGCTCAGCAGACATTGGTGATCTGGTGGGAGTAAGCAAAGTTAAAGTATCAGGAGAGATAAGTAGGCACCAACCCATACAATTCCTAAAAAAAACAAAATTAATGCTAATTTTAATGGTAAAGATCATCATTTGCTTAATTAACTACCTAACCTAACCCATGCAAGCTTTTGGACTGTGTGAGGAGGCCCAAGTGCCCACAGGGAGAGAGGGCACAGGGAGAACATGCAACCTCTACACAGAAAGGCTCCAGCTGGCTGGTCGATTTGAACCCAGGACCCCCTTGCTTGCTGTGAGGTGACAGTGCTAACCACCACAACCACCATAAAGTTGAATATTTCTGACAGGCCATAAGAACTAACACTTATAACTTTAAAAACAGATTTTTTTGTTGTCAAAAAGTGACTTGCAACAACAGCACCCATGAAGCATTAGAAGCTACTTACTCAGATTTATTTGCACCTTACAGTGATTTCAGTTTTATCTGAAGGAAATATTTGACACTTCTTGTAAAATATATTTGGCTATTAAGCTAGTGTTGCATTAGATTCAACAACATACAGCAAAAGCAGCACTTATATACATGCAAAACGTGTAATTTTAGGTAAAGGATCTAAATAGTTCTTACACCACTGACAATACTAGCCAAGTGCACAGCTCCACGCCACAGACTATCTATTGCTTCTTTATTTATGCATGTGCATGCATGTATCGCTCAGGTTTAAGAGAAGTGACAGAATGGAGGGTTACACAGTGAATCACAGCCTCCCTGGTCACCCACAGAGATGCTCCCTCGCCTGCACACAACAGAGACAAACTGACTGAGAAGGAAGTCTCAGTCACACACAAATACGAATGCTTATACACACTATGATTTTGGGTGGAGACATTTTTGAGGCTTGATTTGTTTTGTCTTTGGAAGAAAAACTTTCAACCTGCTCTCTTTCCTCCTTAGATGCTAACATGGTTTGCATGAATTTTTCGTTCTGTTTATGTCTCCTGGAAAGCTGCGTAAGAGCATAAGATATGTATTGCCATTAAAATCTAGGCTACAGTTCCTTCACTTTTGTTTACCATCACCTTGTGCTCGTCAAACATGGTTATGCTTCTCAAAGTCATCAGCATTGTTTCTTCTGTACATCTCAGCTGTAACAAGATGAACACCTTTCATTACTATACTGTTTGTAATACACTATATGGACAACAGTATTGGACCACCTACACAGTACACCTACAGGTGCTTTTATGACATACAATTCTAACTTAGCCTCCCTTTGCTGCTATGAAAGCTTCTACTCTTCCGGGAAGGCTTTCTTCAAGAATTTGGAGTGTGTTTGTGGGAATTTCTGCCCCTTCATCCAAGACAATGTTTGTGACGTTGGACAAGAGGGCCTGACTCACAGTCTCCGCTCTAATTCATCCCACAGGTGTTTGATAGGGTTCAGGTCAGGACACTGTGCAGGCCCGTTAAGTTCTTCCACACAAAATCCATCCAGCCAAGCCTTTATGGACCTTGCTTTGCGCACTTGGACACAGTCATGTTGGAACAGATAAGAGCCTTCCCAAAACTGTTCCCACAAAGTATGAAGCATAGAATAAAATGTTTTGGTAAGTTGAGACATCGAGATTTCCCTTCACTGCAACCAAGCGGCCCAGGCCAATCCCTGAAAAACAATGGTTAAGAGGTGTGGTCCAATACTGTCCATACAGTGTAAGTCAATGAATGGCCTGAACAGGTAAAGTAACAAATGTCTGAATAACTGATGGAATAATAGTGCTTGCACAACAATTTGCAATGATACCTGAGGCCAAAAGCATATATGTTACAATAGGGCTTGCACACATCTAGTGTGCATAAAAATGTATTTTAATACAAGGTTTATTTTCTAGTACTTCCAGTCTTTTTAGTATCTTTGCTTTGTCCTCACAGAACATGGTGCACATGAATCCAAAATGGTACATTTCAGTCTGAATTAATGTGTAAGGTTACAAATCAATTAAGCGCTACTTAAGCGGGCTTTCTTGTGTATGACATTAAAACTGCTGTTAAAATTGATAGCATATTACCCTTTTAGCGTCTTAGATTAGAACTGTTAAGATTCCCAGTGCACCGCTCGCATTTCCCCTAAAGATTTCAAAAGGATAAGCAACATGGCAGCAGTTCAACCAAGCCAGTCAAATCCTTTAGCCACAAGGGATTTCATATTTGGAGCTCATATTTAACTTTTTTTTAAAATGGTGTGTACACTGTATTTACCAAATGGAGGAAAGCTGTGCACACAAATGGCATTCATAGATTACAGATGACTGTGGAATTCAAGCAATCATGTTCAGAACTGAAGTTGAGGATAAATTGCTTCCAGTCCTTACTTCCATATATTTTCCACAAATTCTAAACTCTAAGTTTCTTAAAAGCGTTGTAGAGCAAAGTCACAGATCCGAAAAGGATGCTATTAGTAGACTTTTAGCTAGCCTCAAAAAATGTCAGTCAGTAAGGTGGTGGTGATTTTGTTCTGTGACTGGAAAAAAACAAAACAAAATGCAAAACACACACACAAAAAAATCCGAAAGTGATAAACAGGAAAAAGATCAAATGTGGGCTATGTGGTGAGAGGTGTGTCTCCTTGTTTAAATCCACTCATGCAGTACGGAAGTCGATTGTGGCCTCTTTTCGCTGCAGCGAAGATAAGATCAGAGTTGACTGCTCTCTAGACCACTGAGACAGAGGACTTTTGGCCCTGCAATACCTCTTCTGACCAACAGGAGGGCTTCTAGGTTGCTGGCTGTGTGTGCGTTTGCATGTGTGTACATTTTGTACTGTAGCTGTCCTGACTTGCAAATTTCTCAGGAACAGCCTGCACTGGAGTCATGTGAAGTCACGCAGTGGGTAACAGTAGGCAAGAAGTTTCTCAATAGCACATTTGCTCAGATTCCTGAGGTGCACACATCAGCTGACTGCTGCACTTGAATGGCACCTTGGTTTCTGTAGAGGAAGTTAAATGTACTCAGTGCTTACTAACTAATTATTTTCCCATGCAGGCTATATTTTGTGCACAAGTATGTGTATTGGTTTGCTCTGATATTCAGTGGCTCCATCCTAATCTCTGCTCTCATCAGTGCAGCTGGACTTTGGCATTGCAGCTCTTCCCAGCCTCAGCTCCCCCTGAGAGGGCCCCTGCTGTCCTGCTTGCTGCCTGGCCCCGACCTTAACTACATACCAGAACACATAGCAGCAAGGACAAAGGGCAAAAGCACATGACACATTAATACACTCTTACACTCGCTGTTTCTTCTGTAATGCAAAGGTGTCCATGTGGCACAGGAAATATTGGATTTGAGTCTATGATGAGACTCTGTGATAGGATTACACACACATATATAAAAATACATGCAATTCAATTCCATCCATCCATCTTCTTCCGTTTATCCAGTTCACTATCGTGGGGTGGGGGGCTGGAGCCCATCCCAGCTGCCACAGGGTGAAAGGCAGGGTACACTCTGGACAGGTCACCCAGTCAACCACAGGCCTAACACATTGAGACAGATAATCACTCACACCTACGTCCAATTTAGAATCCACCACTTAGCCTAAGATGTATGTCTTTGGACTGTGCGAGGACGCAAGAGTACCCGAGAGAACCAACGCAGACTCAGGGAGAACATGCAAACTCCACACAGAAAGGTCCCAGCTCCCAAATGCAAAACACTTAGTTTCACTGTGCCACATGCAATATCTTTTAATATCTGACTCAGGCCCTGTAAACATGTACACAGATATTTTGGTAAACATAGATTTTTCTGCATTTTTTTTTTTTTGCATTTTTGCCCACAGGTAAATGATGTTTTAGGTCACAGACAAGACAGCTTTTGTAAACTGCTTTTACATGTGGATAAGAAAAACTAAGATTTAATCTTGCAACATCAGAGGCTGGCACCTTTGCCTCATTTCTTGATGTGAGACTATGTGTTGTGTTATTGTTCAAGAAGTATAGAAGAAAGTATGGAATAGCTGCCATTTTGTTGCCTTGTTTTATCCTCCTACACAAATAAAGTGGGAGGATATTGTCATCATACTGTCTGTCTGTGAGGTTTTACCTTTCTAGTCTTGATAGACTCCAAAACCATAAGGAGATGAGCTGTGAAATTTGGCATATGTATTCTTTACTCTTCAACAATGTGCAACACGATTCATATTCCAGGATGTTTAAATATTCTTTGTACACTTTGGCTGTATTTATCTAAAGTGGAGAGTAAACAGCATGGAGGTTTTTGATTTTCATGAGTACAAAAAATCACTTTCACACATGAGCCCCCAAATGTAGTCAGTCATCATGTTTTCATTGACAGATCCTTGATATCTGTGTTCAAAGTTCATTATATTCTGGTGGAAGAGAAAACAGCTTGAAAAAAGGTTAAAACCTAAATGAAAACCAGGGCTACTTTTTCTTCTTCTCATGTGGGGCTGATAGTAGACTGGACACAACAGTGATTCACAATTGCCTCTTGTTGGACAAAGTGGTATTACCTTATGGGTTGAGCTTAGGCTAGCTGATTAGCATGCTAGCTTTGGTAAATGTTGCTGCAACAACACTACCTGCAAATCTTTAAAATCATTATTTTGGTTATGCTTCTGATCTTTAAGCAAAAAACCTTTTACTTATTTTCCCAGTAAAACTCTTAACAAAGGATTTATACTTCTGGTTTAAATCTATGCCACAGATACATCATAACAGCAAACCCTTCTGAACCCCTACGCATAGGCTAGGTCACAGGCTCTGCATTCATTGCAGAAGTATAAATTAAGCACAGCTGTGCATGTTATCTTTTCCTCATTATCTACGTTTATGCGATTCCTTGCAGTCCAACTACAGATCACATTAAAAGCAACACTGATTTGAAATAATTGAGGGATTTGCAAGGGATAGAATTATGACAGTTTTTTTTATTAATTCATCAAAGGCTCCTTTAATCTCATTTCGTATCCCCTTTCATCTTAATTACTTATCTCAAAAGTCTCCAAAAACTCTGGACCCTGCAGTTTCTTTTGACCCAACTTGATTATTTGTTTCAATGGCACATGGAATTTTTAGCTCCAGTTGAAGGATTTCCATGAATGAACTGAAGTTTCCAAGTCAAACCCCAGATTATACCACCAGGTTATTTCTTCCTTTCTTTAGAAAGCTTCCTTTATAGTCACAGAAGACATTATACAACTGAGTAGGATACTCCTCTCTGTGACTAGTGACTTTAACTTTCAAAGTCAGTGGCGTTTTCCTTTAAGAACAAAGCAGATGAAATGAGTTCTTTATGAAATCCTGTTATGAACATATCCTTGAGATCAGTGCTTGGAAAAATAAAATTTAAACATTCATATTAGAACTTAAATTAGCCATCTTTAAAAGACTCATTCATCTCTTTATTATAATGGGTTTCTAGCAAGTTTGTAATTAAAGTTGGATAACTTGTAGATTGTATATCTGTACCTTTAACACCTCATAACCAGTTGATTGTAAATTGTCATGGGTAACTGACAGTACAGTTTTGATGAGACACAGACAAAGACAAGGCAAATCCTCGTGTGCCATGCTGCGAGGTAATAGAGCTGATTGACCCTACAGATCTAACAGGACTGTACAGACCTAATCCTATTGCTTACTTTCAACAAGAGCTTATTCTACTATTAAGATAAGCCATGCAGATCACTTTCTTTACCACTTGCATTACATACAAAATGCAAAAAGAATCCTGAGACATATAAGAGAGAAAACAGCAATTACAGGATAATTCCAATAACAGAAGAAAGAACAGGTCAGAACATTAAAAAATCATGTCCATACCGTATTGTGTGAAGTGCATCAGCAAAGTCTAAATTCTGGCTTCACATCATTGTTGCTACAGTAGCATGGCAACAAACCCTGATTTCACCGACTGTTTTTCATTTAAAAGCACGCAAGGGCAGAAACATTAAATGCAATAAAACACATTTTTTAATTTAACAACACAATTCTTTGCTATAAACAGAGTTTTCCAACATGAGGGACATGCCAGATGCATGACGTTTACATTCCTACTTTTTTTATGCTAATAATGACTACAAAGGAATACAAAACAACAGACAACCAGCTTTCTATAGAAAACAATAATGTTGCTTAAGCACAACTCTTTCTGAGTTTTGTGTAGTTGACTTTCATCTGCATCACTTTTCTAACCAGCTGTACAGCTTACTAAAGGAAAGAGAAATAGAATACTGTGAAAAAAGTAAGAATCAAGAAATCACCTAAATAGAGCCTATGAAGTAGACTAAAAGAAAAGCAACACATCATGCCATGATCTAAATAAACAGATGAGAAACAAAGTCATTGACATCTATCAGTCTGGCCATTTCTAAGGCTTTGGGACTCCACGGTGAAAGCCATTATCCACAAATGGAGAAAACTTGGAACAGTGGTGAGCCTTCCCAGGAGTGACCGGCCTAAGAGCGCATCGATGACTCATCCACGAGGTCACAAAAGAACCCAGCACAACATCTAAATAACTGCAGGCCTCACTTGCCTCAGTTGAAGTCAGAGTTCATGATTCAACAATAAGAAAGAGACTGGGCAAAAACGTCATCCATGCGAGAGCTCCAAGGAGAGTTCTTGCTACGTTTTTGCTACCAAGAGTGGCACAATCACTTATTGGGTTTGGGGGGGCAATTACTTTTACACAAAGTGCCAGGTAGGTTTGTATAGCTTTTTTCCCTCAGTAAATAAAATCATCATTTTAAACTGCATTTTCTATTTACTCAGGTTATCTTTGTCTAATAATAAAATAATAATAACAACAAGTGCGACAAATATGCAAAAAAAAAGAAAAGAAATCAGGATGGGGGCAAATATTTTTTCACAGTACTGCAGTTATTATCATTACAATAACATACAGCATCAAGCTAGTAAATTTTAATATATAATAGAAATATTTATAATGTTAACAAGGGTAAAGCTTAGATTTTTTCCAAATCTTGTAACTTTAAGCATCAGTTAGCTTTCTTTCTGCAATCTATCCATGGAAAATCTGAAATGAATGAACCAAAATAATTGCAGGTCATACTCGTGATTCAGCCTGTTGCTGTAGCAGTAATGTTTTGCCGTGGCTTATGGTTTTATTGTCTTAAGGTATTGTCTGCCCTTTTCTGGTGTTATGCAGTACTTAATGCCATGAAGTCATCCTGTTACCAAACCCTGCCTATTCTGAAGTTCTGCACTGTGATCAAGCTATGCTGTAATGACCTTTTCTTCAGGGTCAGTGAGGATGTGGGAGGGAGAAGCGATATATTGAATGTGATTGAAGTGCATTCAACAGAGAGTGACAGGATCGACCTGAGCATTTTCCCCCAACAAGCTGGTCTAATCTGTAGGTTAGACCAGGTCAAGGGATTAAATGGTTGTTGTTCAGTGGCCAACCTGTCTGACCTCAATGCACTTAACCTGGCTCAGTCCTTAAAACAAAATGTCTGTTTTACTATCCAATAGAAAAGTGTGATGTTAAACAAAAAAAGAACCAACAAACCATCCAAACAAATAATAAAAAAAAAACAAACAAAAAACACACAAAGCCTAGTTGGTCATTTGTAATAGATCTCGTCCACCTAGGCTTGATTTAAAAGTCTTTGAATTTGTAGTTTTCTTTTACTGTATGGACAAATATCACGCCATCTGCATTTACCTAACAAACTATAAACTGATGCATTGTAAAAACAAGCAAATCACACAAGGAAGTAATAAAATGCTGCCTTTTTTGGACTAAATCTCTAAGCTGTTATACTTGTAGAAATGCTACATGTGGTAAATCACCAGCCCTTATTTTCTGGAATGTGCAACCTGTAGATTGACTGCTGCTGATTTTAGTCTGATCTGAACAGCTTCAGGCACACTACATATCTTTAAAAGGAGACTAAGCCTTGCTTTTGGAGCTCTGGAGCTAAACCAAGATATGTGAATAATGCATCGATCCCAGCCTTACAGTATCACAGTTCACTGGTACACTCTGCATGACTGAACACAAACCCAGTGAACTTGGAAGTCTCTGCACTGCCGGGAGAGATTATCCACTCAGAAGCTCCGTTTCAAACCCAGAGTCATTTCCTGACCATGGAAGACCACTGAAATAGCCAGACATTTGACTGGAGAGCCCGATGGCAAGCACGCCCTTGTGGGAGATTGCAGCGTCTGACTGGCTTTAATGTGGACCATGTGCTCTCAGCTGGTCCTGGTCTTTATGAGCAACTATTGACAATTTCCTCAAGTATGCGTGAGATGCACACAAAGGGGGCACTCCCTGATACACAAACATGCACATACACACACACGTTTTCCATCTTATTGAAAACATTGCATGCAACTAGAATCAAAGGTCAGACTGCTTGCAAGTGGGTGCTGCATCTATCTATCTATCTATCTATCTATCTATCTATCTATCTATCTATCTATAGATCTATCTATCTATCTTCTTGGCTGCTGAATTCTCTCACTTTGAACACCCAAAAGCTTCCTCTGGTAATGGGCATGCATCCAGAGGACACTAGAGAATGGATTCAGCTTCTAGTTATTTACTTGCGTAAAATTAGAGGAAATAAGGAGGTGGCCTACATTCACTACTTACGGTAAGAGGGGAAAAATGAAGGTACAGCCAGCCAGTTAGCTTAGCATAAACACAGGAAATACACTGACATATAGCTTGGCTCTGTCTCGTGGTATAAAAATACTATTACACTCTCTACTACTAGGTACTTTAGTACCTTGTATATTATTTATTTACAGTCATTTTGATTTAAAAAAAACATAAGCATATTTTTCAAAATGTCAAACTATTTGATGCTAATAATATACGCAAGCTACAAAAGCCTAATGATGGGAGAGTGAGTAGAAAAGCACAGCATAACAATGTTCCTCTAGCACATAAGTAAATATGTTGATGGTCTTCACTTGTGTAACACAAGCTGACCTGTATCCAAAGAAAACGTTTGCTGTTCCTCTCTGAGTGCTAATAAGTAACAGTAGCTTGGAAATCCTAGACGGCCCCCACGTTCTCCACTTTTCTTTCTCCCTGTCTCTTACAAGGGATTAAGTTGTCAGGTTACATTGAACTCTGAGCGCCCTCCACCCAGACAAAACCGTCTTAAGGTGCAGGCCGTCCAGTTATTTATAACTCTGGTGGTTAAGCCTCCACTCTCCACGGCCTACTTCAGCACATAGACATGTACGGGCGTCTGTGCTCTGACTAATTATGTGGATTCGAGAGGAACACATCATAGTGGTTGATTTAGTGAGTGTGCTGAAAGCATGCTAGACTATATCTACATGCCCCACTCTGTGTACGTGTGTGTGTGTGTGTGTGTCTGCCCATCACAGCTATTTAACAAGATTGTCTAGCCACTACTGGTCAGACTTTCCAAAGAATTACATAATGGGTGCTTCGCTGAAGAGCACCAGACTGACAAGAGCACCGTCCCTGACGTCACCGCACACTAACACACACGGTGAAATAGTAGTGCGGGCAGCAGATTTGAGGCACACAATACTGGTCTTTTCTTCTTTTGTTACAATATCCCACGTCTCACTTCCTTTCCCACTTTCTCTCTCTTTTTTTCTCCCTCACAGCCCACCTATCTGGAACTACCATCTATTTTCAGAGCACAGTGCAAGCCAAGTATCTGCTGCAATGTGTAGAACACATCACGAGCAAGGGGCCCCGTTGAGACAGGATGAGTTCTGGTTTGAGCTATCTGATGAGTGCGTGAGGGCTACTTTTTTATAATTTCATAATGTGTTCACAGTGCCTGACCTTAAACCTTCTTTATGACATGTTTAATACACTTTCGTTATTTATTGATTTAACTTTATAATGTTTTTGGGAAATGCAGGATTAAAAATCTGACTTCTGCTCTACTTATGCTTCTATTTTTACTCATCTCTGATTGGATTTACACCTGTGTGTTTCCACATACACAAAATTCATGAAAGAAAAATCTAACTACTACTACTTTTTTCTCTATATGAAAGCTGAGCTATTTTGCTGAGATTGATGTTTGTGGTATTTTTCTTGTACTGAGGGCCCTCATAATTTATGGCCATTTCCTTTACTGATACTAAAACATGACAAAAAACTCTAAAGACTGACCGTTTCAATAAATAACTCCCCATAAAACAGCTGCCTGAGACAAAACAGAGAGCCATCAGGGCACATTCCCTGCATTCAAAAAGAAGATGACCCTGAAGAAAGACAGCATGAGTAAAACCAGACCTCACTACATTTCAGCTGCTGCCATTTCTACAATAAGTCTTCAGTGAGCCACTGACAGTTTATGTGCTCATCACAAATTTCAAGCAGAATTTCACAAATCAAATAAGAAAATTGTTTAACCAGTGTGTTGATTTCATACCTGTATTTTCTCCCGGATACATTAGAATATTTCTGGAGCATGATCAGTAATATCAATTTATAGCATTTAAGTAGACAGCCCACTTTTGATTTTATCAGCAGAATATATAGTTAGAGCCTGGGATCTAGACTCCAAGGTTGTAACTTCATGCAAATGTGTTGTGTATAAAATTGGGGAGCGATCCACCAGAGGAGGGGTGGCACACAAGCTTTGTTCCACATTGTTCAGAGACAAGCTGTTTAAGAACACATTCAAGGTGCTATCGCACATATTTCCATTGGTAATATTTTGAGTGATTTACAGTGGTATACACAGACTATACAGCTGAGGTATAAAAAGTTGTAAATTTGTTATATACCTTGTCTCACTCTATGAATGGCTGGCGACCTGTTCAGGGTGTGGCTCTCGCCCTATGACAGCTGGGATAGGCTCCCCCCCCCGCGACCCTGAACAGGATAAGTGGGAGAGAATGGATGGATGGATGGATGGACCTTGTTTCACTGTGAAAATGATATGTGGTTTTAAAGGAGAATTTGCACTGAAAGAAAGAATGCAATGAAGGCCTTTAAGAAAGACAGTACGTGCATAGAAGGTGTTCAAAGAATCAACAAAAATAAACTTGAAATTCTAGTGTTTTATCTGGTAACCTGTTATGGTTTTATTGCCTATCATATCATGCGGCAGGAATGAGTCAGTGATTTCCTTTTGCATTTCTTAGCTTTCATGTAATTTGACGCAGAAAATCTATATTTTTGTTTTCAAATCATAAACTACAGCTGTGGTCCAGACAGCGTGTTGGTATATTTAGCTGCGGGTTGTGTAATGGACCCTGAAATTGTAGTTTTTCAACAATGAAAAGTATTTCAGCAGCTCCAAGCTCCATAGTTTACCTCTGAATCAGTTGCAAGCTAAAAAAATGCGTTTCCCGCTTTAGCATTGCTCTGCCACTGGACATTGTCTTGGGTTCAACCTGGCAAAGGCTTCTGTGTGAAGCGCAGAAACTGAAGTCCCTTCATTTTTAATGAAAGTTGTCTCGGTTGCTGAGTATGATAGGACATGGATTTTATCGGACAACTGTGTTTTCAGGAGGTGACACTGTGGCTGGGACCTCATTAAAATATACTTGGAGGGAGATCATTCTTCTGCTTATGCCTGGACCTAATTTAGAAAAATGATCATTTCCATTTACATGTAAACTTCCAGTACAAACATGAGCACACACGACAGGCTTCACTCTTTAAGTAGATCTTGGATTAATAAAGGCTTTTTATATAACCACATTATAGACAAAATACAGTATCGCTGGCTCACTGTACAAAAGTATCAAGCATCAAAAATTAAGTGACAGAAACTGTGAGAGCTGAAAACTAATACATTCTGCTAATAATACACATTTACATAATCCCAATTGAATGTGTCTGTCATAAATAAGATGAGTGATTACAAAGACAACAAAATTATTTGTTGCAGTAGGCTACTACGCACTTTGTAATCATGCACTACCATTAGTCTGAACTGACCACACCAAGAAAAACCTAATGACGACACCAAATGGGCCACTTATCAACAAGAGCTGCCAGGGAACCCTGCTGACTTTTGCCCTTGATAAGATTTATGAGAGTGGCTAAAAATATTAATTCTTTAGAGAGTACTGTTTTTATTATGACATGTTACTAGGGTGATAAAGTTTGGTGGATTGTACAAACACCTGGTACAGAGGACTGGCATTTTTTATAGCATGCTTCTGTTCTTACTGACCACTCAAAGCGCTTTAGACTACAAGCCGCATATGATCATAGATTCCTACAGTGTTTTATTCTATACACACTTTATCAACATTTCATCCATAGCCAATTTATAATATGCAATGAATCTAACACGCAAGTCTTTGGACTGCAGGAGGAAGCTGGAATCCCTGGAGGAAACCCAACCAGAGACGGGGAGAACAGGGAGTTTGCAAACCAGGAACCCTCTTGCTGTGAGGCGACAGGGCTAACCCGCACCACTGTGATGGTTAAAAAGTCCAGAAAATTTTTTATTCCATCCCTGACAAGTATTTATATTGAATAAATATCGATAAACCAGAACCCAGTATGAAATCCATGACTTGATCACTAAATTCAGTGGGGTTAAGTTAAAGGTTTAACATGGCAATTCATGATGACAGGATTTCAACTTTTTTTTCTGCAGTCTAATTGCTTAGAACACGTTCCTAAGCAATCCAATTAAATTATTGTCCTGCTTTATTTGTGGCAGATTAAAAATGTCTAGATTTTGTTTAATCAGATAACTGGTATGTTGATTATGGCATTAGTCTGCTTTCTGCCACAAGATATGGTTCTCCCTCTGGGGCTAAAGGTCATGGAGGATTGTTGGAGCTCGCTGCGCCACAGGCTGTGGTTGCGTCACCACGAGTATTGAGTCAGGTGCACTCCCAAGGATCTTACTGCCAGCTGCCATCGAGGCAGGGATAATCTGCCTAAGCAGCTTTCACATGATTTCACCCACAGGGAAGAGTTTAGGAGAGGTTTGTAAACCTCTTCAGACCTGGCCTTGGATCTTCTTCCTGCTTTGACTTAAGATGTGATCCAAGGCTGCACAGCAGACACTACAACAGAGTACTTAGTGTAAAAAAAAAATACCCGGCTCATTTGAACTTTATACATGCAGACCTCAGTGACTCATCTTTATTTATCTAAAGACACCCATATGAGCATCTTTCTGTTAGTGCTTTTTTTTCTCTGACTTTTACATAGGTCTGCTAAAACACTTCATTCCATTAGCCATTACACTGAAAGCATTACAATGAGAAGTGATGAAGAATGCAGATTAGATCTTATAGAGATGTCCTGAGAGGCGATATCTCCACAGCAGATAGAGAGCAGATTTGATCTCCAGAGAACTCTACAGGACGTTTCTGTGACCTTTTCTGTAAGTGTCCGATGAACTAACACTAATCTACAAACAGCTAGGGGTCAAGGTCAATAACCTGAAGTCTATACATGCTCTGCAAACAGGCTAAGTGCAGGGGTAACTTAATACTTGAAAGAAAAAAACATCATAGTGAGTCCGCTGTGTCCATGTATAGCTCTCACTTTTGGCTTTTGTGAGAGGAAGCTGGAGTACTTGAGAGAAAGCCCATACAATCACAGGGAGAACATGCAAACTTCACACAGAAGGGCATCAGCTGGCTGGTGGATTTGCACCCCGAACCTTCTTGATGTGAGTTAACAATGCAAAGCACTGCACCAGTGTGCAAAAAATAAAGAATCAGTTAAAATGAATAACAAAATAAGGTCAAGAAGAGATGAGATTTAAACCATAAATGTGCTTCTCTGTTTTGTGGAAAAACATCTCCTATTCCCTGCTGTTTTTGGATTTCGAATACCTCTTAATTCACTCAGTGCCTGAACAGCCAAGGCATCAGTCACACTAGAGTAAAAATAGGACAACAACCTCTGTGGGACCAGGAAAAAACAGTGGCTTGTGACTGCAATGAATTTCTTTTGATGTCTGGGACCAATTGCAGCGACCACCTGGTCACCCAGAGGTTGAGTGTACGTTACCCTCAACATCTGTGCGACCACTTTTCGTTTCAGGACACCTGGTGTGAG